>JAJSRW010001547.1:0-33852 GCA_022414725.1 Microglena sp. YARC | reverse complement strand
GCAAGGAGAGATTGGGGTGGTGGGCGGGTGGGCAAGGGGCGGATGGGAGGATGTGTGTGAGGAGTGGTGGTGCTGGTG
The DNA here is from genome assembly GCA_022414725.1 of Microglena sp. YARC. NCBI lineage: Eukaryota > Viridiplantae > Chlorophyta > Chlorophyceae > Chlamydomonadales > Chlamydomonadaceae > Microglena > Microglena sp. YARC. The sequence goes on along the minus strand of JAJSRW010001547.1, from coordinate 33,774 downwards.
TTGGGTGGGGGATGGGGGCTGGGGATATAGTGGTTAGGTGTGCAGTGCTGGTGGTGGGTGGGGGGAGGGAGGGGGCGATGGGGGTATGGTGTGGGGGGGTGGGGGGAGGAGCGAGTGGGGATAGTGTGTGGTGGTGCAGTGCTGGTTTGTTGATGGTGGCAGTGGACTGGTGTGGGTGGGGGAGGGGAGTGGTGGTGGTGGTGTGGGTGTGCAGTGGCTGGTGGTGGGTGTTGGGTAGGGGCGATGGGGGTAGGGGTGGTGGGGTTCTACCAAGAATCTGGAACGTCTCCCCGAGGTCCATGTGGGTGTGCATAAGCGCATCGACCATTCCGATGTGTCGGCAGCAGCGTTGACCGTGCTGAAGACTCGCTCAATCGCACAAAGGTATAGAGAAGGCTGATCGACTGTGGAAACATTGTTGCAACACACATCGAATGATGCTCGTGGCTCGCTAGGGGGCACCACCTGAAGATTGGTGTTGGTTGTGTGGTTGTATGTTGAGTGTTGATGGTGTAGGTTGGTTAGTTGGTTGGTGTTGATTTGTGTTTGGTCGGTCTTGGCGTGGCACGGACTGAGTGCGCCATAGTTTGGGCGTAATCAAAACTCGGGATCATATAGTTATGTCAGGCTTTGCCAGTGGGGCCCACTGGGATTGTTTCCATGTTGTGGTGTTGAGTGGATGGTTGGTTGTTGAAATTGTTTGGGTTGGTGTTGGTTGTGTTTTTGGTTGGTGTTGGTTTGTTTTTGGTTTGTGTGGTTGTTTTTGGTCGGTGTTAGGTTTGTTTTTGGTCGGTGTTGGTTGTTTTGGTTGGTGTTGGTTGTTTTTGGTTGGTGTTGGTCTGTTTTTTGGTTGGCTGTTGGTTTTTTTGGTTGTTTTTGGTTGGTGTTGATTGGTGTTGACTGGTGTTTGGCTGGTGTGAGCACAAAGTGCCGCCCTCTGTTGCAAGCGAAACTACGGTGGGATCGGCTGCTGTAGGCTTCGCAGGGGGCACATGAGGTTGTTTTTGGTCGGTGTGTTGTGTTGATTGGTGTCAGTTGGGTGCTGATGTGGCTATTGGCTTGATGCTCGGATTTGTGTTGTGCTGGTGTTGACGTGGTGTTGTTGGTGTTGGTCTTGGTAGTTGTGGTTGGTAGTTGATTGTGTTGGTTGGTGTGACCCAAGTGTGCCTGTGTCGAAGACAACAGGAATCGTGTGCTCTCCGGCTTCCAGGGGGCACCCCTTGAAGTTGATGTTGGTTGATGTTGGTTTGGTATTGTTGTGTGTAGTGGTGTTGATGTGGTGTGACACAGAGCACCAGGCCCATTGTTGAAGACTCATCGGGAATCGGCAGTGCTCTCAGGCTGAGGGGGCACCCCCTGACGGTTGGTGTTGGTTGTGTTGGCTGGTGTTGATTGGGTGTGGTTGGTGTGACAGAGCGCCGCCGATTGTTCTAAGACACTATGGGATCAAGTGCTTCAGGCTCGCGAGGGGGTTGGTGTTGTTTGGTGTTGGTTGGTGTTGACTGGTTTTTTGGGGTAAGGTTGGGGGTGTTGGTTGGTGTGACCACAGAGCGCCGCCCACTTGTTTGCAAGAACACCACACGGGATAGCTGCTGGCGCTCGCAGTGAGGCACCAATGGGGTGGGGGGCAGGGTATTGGGGTGCAGGTGTTGTGGGTGTGTGGTGTGTGGGTGTGTGGGGGGGGGGGGGGGGGAATGGGAGGTTTGAAGGGGGGTGGAATATATTTGTGGTTTGTGGTGTGGTTATGTGTGGTATGGTGTTGATTGGTTAAGTGCGGTGTGATGTAGATGGTGTCTATGGTGTGGTGTGCTATGGTGTGGCTATGGCAGTGGCTATGGCAGTGGGGCAATTGGGCTGAGGGGAAGTGGGGGCACGGCATGGGCAGAGAGGCAAGTGTATGGTGTGTCCCATTTTTAAACCTAAACCTTAAGGGGCATGGGAGGAAGCAGTGTGGGGCATGGTATTCTCCCTAAACCCTAAACCGGCATGGGCAGAGAAGCCAGTGCAGGGGCAAGGTGTGATGTAACCTTAAGGGCATGGCAGGATACAGTTGTAGGCTAATTATGTCCTTAAAACCCTAAACCTTAGGGGCATGGGCAGAGGAAGCCCAGTGCAGGGGCAAGGGGATGATCCTTAAACCCTAAACCTTAACGGGCTACATAGGGGGGCAGGAAGCCAGTGTAGGGGGCAAGGGGTATGTCTTGACCCTAAAAACCCGCTAATTTATTATTTAAGGGGCATGGGAGGAAGCCAGGCAGGGGCACTTTTAATGGGAGGCCAGCATTACCCGGTGGGTGGGGAAGGCGGCTCACATACGTCCTTAAAACGCCTAAACCCTTAAGGGGCATGGGCAGGAAGCCAGGTGTAGGGCAGAGGTGCGGGTATGTCTTAGAAACCCTAAACCCTTAAGGGGCATGGGCAGGAAGCCAGTGTAGGGGCAAGAGGGTAAAGGTCCTTACACCCTAACCCTTCAAGGGGCGCCCAGTGTAGGGGCAGGGAAGATGTGTGTTGACCGGCTAAAGCCCTTAAGTGGCGCATGGTAAACCTTAGTTGGCAGAGGGGTAGTCCGTAACACCCCCTTTAATCTCTTTTAAAGGGATCCATGGGCAGAACAAGAAGCTCCAGTGCTCATCGGGGCACAGGGATGGTGTCCTTAACCCTAACCCTTAAGAGGGCTGGGCAGGAAGCCAGTGTAGGAGCGAGGGTATGTCCCTAAACCCTGAACACTTAAGGGGCATAGGCAGGAAGCCAGTGTAGGGGCAAGGGTGTGTCCTTAAACCCTAAACCCTAAAGGGTCAGGGGCAGGAAGCCAGTGTAGGAAAGGTTATGTCAAACAGGCGCTTAAACCCTCTAAACCCTTAAAGGGGCAGGGGCAAAGGAAGCAGTTAGGGGCAAAGGATGTCTTCAACCCTAAGCCCTTAAGGGGCATGGAGGCAGGAAGCAAACATCGTAGGGCAAGGGTGTGTCCTTAAACCTTAACGCCTTAAGAGGGCATGGGAGGAAGCCAGTGTAGGGGCAGGGTACGTGAACCTTAAATCCTAAACCTTAAGGGGCAGGGGCAGTGGTCTTACTGGCGGGTGTAAACAGTCCGGCCTTCTGTAGTTCTTATAAACATGCGTGAGCGTTCATGCAGATTAACATCTATTTGAGGTGTTGTAGTTGTCGCTCCGACCTCATTTTGGGTTCCAGCCAATTGAAGCTGGGGGTTGGGAGGTCCTGCAAGCACTACAGGACTGTGGACATCCAGCTGTACGCTCTCCAGCTGAGGGCAGGGGTAGGGTTTAAGGGTTTAAGGTTTAGTGTCCACTGTGGGCAGGGGTTAAGGGTTTAAGGTACACTGAGGGCAGGGGTATGGGGTTTAGGGTCCACTAAGGGCAGGGCTCCATTGCAAGCACTATCGGGCTCTGACATCTACAGCTGCTGTACGGCTCTCCACTGAGGGCAGGCGGTAGGGGGGTTAGGGTTTAGTGTCCACTGTGGGCAGGGGTTTAAGGTTTAGGTGTCAAGGTCCACTGAGAGCAGGGCTCCATCGCAAGCATTACACTGCTCCTACATCTACGGCTACTGTACGGCTCTCCACTGAAGGCAGGGTGTAGGGGGTTTAGGGTTTAGGGTCCACTGAGGGCAGGGCTCCATCGCAAGCAGCACAGGGCTCCGACATCCAGCTGTACGGCTCTCCACTGAGGGCAGGGGGTAGGGGGTTTAGGGTCCACTGTGGGCAGGGGTTTAAGGTTTAGGGTTCAAGGTCCACTGAGGGCAGGGCTCCATTGCAAGCACTACATGGCTCCGACATACAGCTGCACGGCTCTCCACTAAGGGCAGGGAGTTTAGGGTTTAGGGTCCATTGATGGCAGGGGTATGGGGATAAGGGTTTAGGGTTCACTGAGTGGATAGGAGTATGTGGGTTTGGGTCCACTGAGGGCAGGGCTCCACAGCAAGCACTACAGGGCTCCGACATTGACTGCTACTGTACGGCTATCCACTCAGGGCAAGTCTAGGGGTTTAGGGTTTAGGAATCAGGGTCCACTGAGGGCAGGGGGTTAGGGTTTAGGGTCTTCCTCTGTCTTTTTACTTGGTCCAAAGGCCTAGGTTTGATCAGATGCGCAGTTTCCTGGTTCCTCCCTTGGGAATGGGAAAATGGGTCTGCTGAGGGCAGCGCTCCATAGCAGGCAGTACAGGGGCTCCATGGTAAGCTGTACAGGGCTCGAGACTCCAGTTACTGTTAGCTGAGCTATACATTTTGTTTCAGAAAGGGGGTTTTCTGGTAGCGATTAGGGATTTGATGTTTTTCAAGCTTGTGCTCCTGGTAGGCGGCCAGAAGTGCCGGCCCAGGGGGGGTCGGGGGCGGGCCTGGGATTCTAGTTTGGGGGTGGGCCTGGAATTTATTTCTTTTCATTTATTGTTTGTCCTGGGTTGCCGGGTAATACCGGTAATACCCCAAAAATCATTAGGGAAAAGTGGAAACGCCCCACCAAAAAAGGGTCATAGTCTTTCTCAAATTGTACGGGGTTTTTTACAGCGTCAACTTAAAGATTAGTAGAAACATCATATATAAAGCCCAATTAGCTGTAGTGTACATCCACATGTTGGAATTTAAATTTGAAAATTGTATGTTTTTCGTCGAAAATCAAAAAATCAAAATTAAAAGATCTGTAGTGTCTTAAGAGCCAGCTTTAAGCCCTCAGACTCTCAGAATCCCTAGGGGAAATGGTTAAGAAGTAGTCCCCACAATCTGGTCAAGTTCTAACTACTGCCTTCTCCTATTCGAAGGAGAGAGTTCAAAGATCTCTTCCGTGCGCGCGGGCATGGTGTCCTTGCAGAAACAGCCTCTCCCACTGTTTGGGCAGCAGATACCTTCCCCATAATTGCAAGACATCCACCTGCATGGACACCTACCTACATGCATGTGCGCATACGTGTTTGTGGGTGGTTGGTGTGTATGTGTGGGAAGGTAATGGTGTAAATGTATCATACCACCCACCTGCATAAGACACCACATCTACATGTTTGCGGGTGTTTGTGGGTGGTTGGTGTGTGAGTGAGGGAAGGTGGTGGTGTCAACGTGTCATACACACACGCATGGACACGCAAAAGTCAGTAGAAAAAGAAGAAGCAGTGAACTACCACGAGGTCTCACTCTGTACTTCATTGTACTTGTATTGGTTAAGGCGTTGTGTGTGTGTGGAAGGAGAGAGAGAGAGAGAGAGACCCTGAACCCTGGTCCCTTGGACCCCCCACCCCCCCGCCCCCCCCCCTGCCTGGGCATAATATGTGGTGGATATCTCCCCAATAGCATATATGGACTGGTATTTAGTAGAGGAACACCTAGTTTTCCACTCCCATGTCATTCTGACGGCTTGAAAAAAGTGCCTGAAAAGTACCTATTTTATTTATAAATGTCAGATGTTTCCCTCGGGGAGGCCTCCCCCCCCCCCCCCCCGCGTTTGTGCGGCGGCCCAAACTTTTGAGGACCATTACTTTTTTTCTACTGGGCCAAATGAAAAATAAAACCGGATTTCTACATCCTTTCTATGATATCTAGGGTGGGCAACTAAGTTTAATGACGCGGCGTGTGATGCGGTCATTTTGGTTTGAAGTTGCCCCCCCCTTGACATTTAACCTTTTTTTTACTGACCAAACTTGAACCAACAGGTAATGTTTACATTAAAATGGTATTTAAATGTATCATTCGGACCGATAGGTAATTCTTACACTTGGAAATTTACTTGCATTTATCTACTGACCAACCCTGGACCAACAGGCAATTTAAATGCAAATTTACATTTAAGGTTGTTTTGCGTGCATTTATGTACTGACCAACAGGCAATTCACATTTAGAAGTTACGTGCAATGGGTTTATCTACTGACCAACAGGCAATTTACATTTTAAATAAAGTTACAAGCGTTTATCTACTGACAAAGAGGTGATGATGAGCTGGCTCCATTTGTCTAGGGGTCCCATTGGCTCCAACCTGCAATGCAATTGTTCTTTTCATCTCCTAGAACGTTTCAAAATACGAAGCTCCCACTATCTGGCAGTCGTAGTTGTACTGCCTCGCAAGGCGTAAAGCAGTGACCCACTGTGGTTGCTAGTCGCACATGACTACATAGGAGCAGGAGGAGGAGAAGGAGGTTTATGTTTTGGGTTTACTTTTACGTTACGTTTTGGTTTCGGTTAATGTGTTTTATCTCTGATCAAGTTCAATAAAGATCTACTATTATGGCAGTCGCAGTTGTACTGCCTCGCCGAAGCACATGACCCACTTGGGTTTTACTTGCACATGACTGCATAGGAGCAGGAGGAGGAGGAGAAGGAGGTCCATGTTTAGGTTTAGGTTTACGTTTTGGTTTAGGTTAATGTTTTCATCTCCGATCAGTTCAAGTAAAAGATTCCACTATCTGGAAGTCGTAGTTGTACCGCCGTTGGATTCGCCAAAGCACGTGACCCACTGTGGTTGTTAATCGAGCATGAACATAGGAAAGGAGACGAGGGGGAGGAGGGGAGGAGGAGGAGGAGGAGGAGGAGGAGGTTTATGTTTATGTTTACGTTTTGGTTTAAGTTTTGGTTTATCTTAATGTTTAGGTTGAGTTTTATGTTTTGGTTAATGTTTTGGTTTAGTTTTATGCTTTGGCTTAAATTAATTGTTTAGGCTAATGTTTAGTTAATGTTTCAGGGTTAATGTTTAGGTTAATGTTTAGGTTAAAATGTTTAGGTTTAATGTTTAGGTTAATGTTTAGTTAGGTTAATGTTTAGTTTAGCGATTAATGTGTTTATAATGTTTGGTTAATGTTTTGTTGTTTTAATGTTAGGTTAATGTTTTGATGTTTTAGGTTAATGTTTTGGTTACATGATTTAGGCTTAAGGTTTCATGTTTTAATGTTTTGGTTGATGTGTAGGTTAATGTAGGTTAATGTTTTGTTTAAGCTTAATGTTTAGGTTAATGTTATTGGTTATGTTTTGTCTAATCTGTTAATGTTTGGTTAATGTTTAGGTTGATGTTTAGGTTAATGTTTTGGTTATGTTTTGGTTATGGTTTTTTGGTTATGTTTTGGTTATGTTTTGGTTATGGTTTTGGTTGATGTTTAGGTTAATGTTTTGGTTATGTTTTGGTTATTGTTTTGGTTAATGTTATGCGGTTAATGTTTTGGTTTTTAGGTTTATGTTTTGGTTTAGGTTTATGTTTTTGGTTTAGGTGTACGCCCACCCCACCCCCCACTGTCACCCCACCCACTCCGGTCCCCCTCACCCACCCACACACTGTCACCCCATCCCACCCACCACCACCTGTATCAAAGCCTGTGATGCAGCAGGGTGCAAGGAGCCTAACTTATCACTCAGCTTTCACGCGCTTGCCCCGGGTACACTCCCCACCCCCACTCACATCCACGCACACACACACTGCCATCCCACCCCAACCCACCCCACCCTCTCCCATCCCCACCAATGCTATGCCATCCACCCCCACACACCCACCCCTGCCACCTGCCCCCCCACCCACCTGTATCAAAGCCTGTGATGCAGCAGGATGCAAGGAGGCAATGACTGCCAGGTCTTGTGTGGCATTCATCCATTTATCATCGCATACAAATGTTCCTGCCTCCAAGCCAGCAGTTGCGCTGACCTACACAGATGTGTTTGTGTGTGTGTGTGTATGTATGTGTGTATGTTATGTATGTGTGTATGTAATGTGTTTGTTGTGTGTGTGTGTGTGTGTGTGTGTGTGTTTGTGTATGTGTGTTTATGTGTGTGTATGTACGTGTGTGTGTATGTATGTAAGTACGTGTGTGCACGTGTGTGCATGTATGTGTGTGTGTGTATGTATGCGTGTGTGTATGTGTGCGTGGGTGTGTGTGTGTCTGTCTGTCTGTCTCTCTGTATGTTCAAGTCCAGGGGTAGGACAATTAGGCTAAAGAAACTTGCGCAACCGTGACAGGAAGGGCTAAAAAGAAAAAGCGCTGATGAACTGTGAAGCCCAAAGCAATAGTTTATAATCGAGTGGTGCCCTGAATTCATGCTTCAGTTATAATTTAATTCTACAATTACAATTAAATACAACATCATCCACAGAGCGTGGGGTAAGATGGAGGAGGAGGGAGGGTGGGTTTGGAGGGGGAGGAGCTTAGTTGAGGTGGAGTGTATTATTTCTTCCTCTCTTTCTCCATCTCGGGTTTTCTTCCCTTCCTTCTTATCTATATCTATCCGGGGGGGGGGCAGAGAGACAATGTTTTGACTGACTTCGATATGGTGTCCGATTCAGATGGGATTTGGAATTGTGACAAGTTTCAAAAATGGCACAAAGGAGGGGGGAAATAAAGTTGGGAACAAGTTTTTTTACCCCTCCCCCCCACACACATCCCCCCTCCTAAAACCCGCTTACTCACCTACCCCCCCTAAAATGGGGGGTCATTTGAAAGATATTTTATTGTCCATGTTCCCACTTATGCTCTTACATCTTTCATGGGGTTGCCCAAACGTGATTTATCGCGAAGTGAAGATTTGGGCCGCTTGGGGTGAAAAAAACTTTGGACCCCTCTAACTTTTGTACAACTTTATTTTTGGCCCATTTTTTTGGGATAAGCTCTATTTAAAGCAAATATGCCGTACGGCAGAGTTTTTTTCTTGCCCCCCCCCCCTTGTGTGCTCGATCTTTATCTTTTCATTCTCTGACTTAGTTCAAAGCAATGCTCAAGAAACTTGAGAGAGGGTCCCCTTACTCCTTTTAGCCTCTCCTCTAAATTTCCTCTATCTTTCTTTTTCTTTATTTCTTTCCATCTTTATTCCCTTTTCTTTGCCATCATTATTCATTCATTCATTCATTCATTTCTGTTCTGGAGTTGTTTGATCACTGATGGAGTAGTGATATTCAAACCATGCCTCAAGAAATTGAGAGAGGCCTTCTCTAAGGATGCCCCCCCCCCCCCTTCTCACTCAACTGATCAAATTTGTCACAGACAATTGTCTGTCCAATAATAGAGTTGTGATATTGAAAGAAAACATGTGCAAGAAATGTGAGAGGCTTCTCACCATGCCCCCCCCCCCCCCCCCCCCCCCCCCTTCTCAATCACTGATCAGAATTCGTCACAGACAATTGTATGTCAATAATAGAGTTGTGATATTGAAAGAAAACATGTGCAAGAAATGAGAGGCTTCTCACCCATGCCCCCCCCCCCTCCTTCTCACTCACTGATCAAATTCGTCACAGACAGTCGTCTGTCCAATAATAGAGTTGTGATATTGAAAGAAAAACATGTGCAAGAAATGAGAGAGGCCTTCTCACCCATGCCCCCCACCCCCCCCCCCCCCCCTCCCCCTTCTTACTCACTGATCAAATTCGTCACAGACAATTGTCTGTCTAATAATAGAGGTTGTGATATTGAAAGAAAACATGTTCAAGAAATGAGAGAGGCCTTCTCACCCATGCCCCCCCCCCTCCTCTCACTAACTGATCAAATTCGACACAGACAGGTGTTTGTTCACTGATGGAGTTCTGATATTGGAAGATTTAAGTCCTAGGCCGCGTCGCAAGCGACGCAGAAATTTGGCAGAGAGTGTTGGCTATGGGAACAACATGTGGCAACGGAATGGAGTGGGCCAAAGCCAGTTAGTTACGAGACGGTTGGCTGACGCTTCAAGCTTCGTCTCGGTGGTCAGTCAGACAGACGGAATACGGGGTGAATCTGGGGGCTCCGCCCCCAGAAGGGGGGGCTCTGTCAAACATGTTCAATAAATTAGAGAGGCCTTGTCACCCATGCCCCACCCCCTCTCCTGTACTGATAAAAACCGTCACAGATATAACGAAATGAATGCGTGACATGGGAACAAAAGGTGCTTAAAGATTTGAGAGAGGCCTAGCCACCCATGCTCCACCCCATCGCACCCCCATACAATATGTGACATGGGAACAAAAGGTGCTTCAAGATTTGAGAGAGGCCTTACCACTCATGCCCCACCCCCACTCACCATTTCAGCAAATGCGTTACAGACAGAAAGACTTGAAAAGTTAGACTTAGTGGCGTTCAGAGTGACCCGCACTTTGGCAGCAGCCGCTGGCAGGATGGGTTGTCTGAGGGGTCGGAGGAGCTTCCAAACTGTACTAGGGGGCCATAGTCCTGATGGGGGTGAGGGGTGGGGGGTGTGGGGGGGGTGTGGGGGGGGGGGCACAGGGTGCACGGCCCATGTGTTGTGCGTGTGTGAATGTGAGTGGTGTGTGTGTGTGTGGTGAGTGGAGTGTTTGTGTGGTGGGGGTGGGTGTAGGGGTGGGAGGTGTGGGGGTGTGGGAGGAGGACGGGAGGACGGGAGGTGCGGGGTGGGGGGTGGGGGGGGGGGGGACAGGAGATGTGGGAGTGGGTGGGAGTGAGGTGTGTGAGAGTGGCTTGGGTTGGTATCGGAGTTCTGTGTGATCCCTACTGGGCAGCCAGCCTGGAAGGATGGGATGGCTGAGGGGTCGGAGGAGCTTTCAATCTGCACTAGGGGATTGTACTCATGAGGAGGTGAGAGACGAGGGGAGGGGAGAGGGGGGGGGGGGAGGGGAGGTCACATGGGTGTGCGGCACATGGGTTTTGGTGTGTTTGCATGTGTGTGAGAAGTGGTGTGTGTGTGTGTGAGAGAGAGAGAGAGAGAGTGGTGTGTGTGTGTGTGTGTGTGTGTGTGTGGAGTGTTTGTGCGGTGGGGTTAGGGGTTACGGGGGGTGTGGTATGTGTGGAGGGGGGGGAGAGTGGGTTGGGTTGGTTCGGGTTCAGTGTGACCCCTTACTGTGCAGCCAGCCTGAGAGAGGAGGATGGCTGAGGGGTCGGAGGAGCTTCCAAACAGAAACTAGGGGACCATAGTCATGAGGAGGTGAGAGAATGGGGGAGGGGGGGGGAGGGAGGTACAGTGTGCGGCACATGGGGTTTGGTGTGTTTGCGTGTGTGGGGGGTGGGGTGGGGTGGGGTAGGGTGGGGTGGGGTGGGGCTGATGTGGGGCTGATGTGGGGCTGATGTGGGGTGGGCGCGGGGTGGGGCTGATTTGGGGTGGGGTGGGGTGGGGCTGATGTGGGGTGGGGTGGGGTGGGGCTGATTTGGGGTGGGGTGGGGTGGGGCTGATGTGGGGTGGGGTGGTGTGGGGCTGATTTGGGGTGGTTGTGGGGCTGATGTGGTGTGGTGTAGTGTGGGGCTGATGTGGGGTGGGGTGGGGTGGGGTGGAGTTTAAGTTTGGGTATGGCTTTCAGTTTAAGGATGGGTTGGAGTGTGGGGGGGGTGTGTGTGGGGGGGGGGGGGTGGGGGGGGGGGGAGGGGGGGGGGGGGGGGGGGGGGGGGGGGAGCATGAGATGTAGTGGGTGCAATGGCATTTGTAAATCTCTGTAGGTCTATCGGGGGTCTAAGACATCCCACAGTCGCCTGTGGTAACTCAAACTATAAAAACAAAATAGTGGTAAATCCAACTATAAAACAATATAGTGGTAACTCCAACTATAAAAACAAAATAGTGGTAACTCCAACTATAAAAACAAAATAGTGGTAACTCGAACTATAAAAACAAAATAGTGGTAACTCCAACTATAAAAACAAAATAGTGGTAACTCCTACTATAAAAACAAAATAGTGGTAAATCCAACTATAAAACAATATAGTGGTAACTCCAACTAAAAAAACAAAATAGTGGTAACTCCTACTATAAAAACAAAATAGTGGTAAATCCAACTATAAAACAATATAGTGGTAACTCCAACTATAAAAACAAAATAGTGGTAACTCCAACTATAAAAACAAAATAGTGGTAAATCCAACTATAAAACAATATAGTGGTAACTCCAACTATAAAAACAATATAGTGGTAAATCCAACTGTAAAACAATATAGTGGTAACTCCAACTATACAAACATAATTGTGGTAAATCCAACTATAAAACAATATAGTGGTAACTCCAACTATAAAAACAATATAGTGGTAAATCCAACTATTAAAACAAAATATAGTTGGTAACTCCAACTAAAAAAACAAAATAGTGGTAAATCCAACTGTAAAACAATATAGTGGTAACTCCAACTATAAAAAAACACAAAATAGTGGTAATCCAACGTAAGAAACAAAAAAGTGGTAAATCCAACTATAGAAACAAAATAGTGGTAACTCCAACTATAAAAACAAAATAGCGGCCACTCCAACTATACAAACATAATTGTGGCCACTCCAACTATACAAACATAATTGTGGCCGATACGACAAATTGTGGCCATCCAAGTATACAACATATTGTGGCCCACTCCAACTATACAACATAATTGTGGCCACTCAAGTATACAAACATAATTGTGGCCATCTCTGTGTAAACAAATTGTATACAAACATAATTGTGGCATCCAACTATACAAACATAATTGTGGCCACTTCCAACTATACAAACATAATTGTGGCACTCATATACAAACATAATTGTGGCCACTCCAACTATACAAACATAATTGTGGCCACTCCAACTATACAAACATAATTGTGGCCACTCCAACTATACAAACATAATTGTGGCCACTCCAACTATACAAACATAATTGTGGCCACTCCAACTATACAAACATAATTGTGGCCACTCCAACTATACAAACATAATTGTGGCCACTCCAACTATACAAACATAATTGTGGCCACTCCAAGTATACAAACTCAATTGTGGCCACTCCAACTCTACAACCATAATTGTGGCCACTCCAACTATACAAACATAATTGTGGCCACTCCAACTATACAAACATAATTGTGGCCACTCCAACTATACAAACATAATTGTGGCCACTCCAACTATACAAACATAATTGTGGCCACTCCAACTATACAAACATAATTGTGGCCACTCCAAGTATACAAACATAATTGTGGCCACTCCAACTATACAAACATAATTGTGGCCACTCCAACTATACAAACATACAATTGTGGCCACTCCAACTATACAAACATAATTGTGGCCACTCCAACTATTACAAACATAATTGTGGCCACTCCAACTCAATACAAACATAATTGTGGCACTCCAACTATACAAACATATTGTGGCCACTCCAATATACAAACATAATTGTGGCCACTCCAACTTAATTGTATACAAACATAATTGTGGCCACTCCAACTATACAAACATAATTGGTGGCCACTCCAACTATACAAACATAATTGTTGGCCACTCCAACTATAAACATATACAAACATAATTGTGGCCACTCCAACTATACAACATAATTGTGGCCACTCCAACTATACAAAACATAATTGTGGCCACTCCAACTATACAAAAACATAATTTGTGGCCACTCCAACTATACAAACATAATTGTGGCCACTCCAACTATACAAACATAATTGTGGCCACTACTATACAACAAAATAATTTGTGGCCACTCCAACTATACAAACATAATTGTGGCCACTCAAACTATACAAACATAATTGTGGCCACTTCCAAAACTATACAAACATAATTGTTGGCCACTCCAAGTATACAAACATAATTGTGGCCACTCCAAGTATACAAACATAATTGTGGCCACTCAACTATACAAACATAATTTGTGGCCAACTATACAAAACATAATTGTGGCCACTTCCCAACTATACAAACATAATTGTGGGCCACTCCAACTATACAAACAATAATGATTGTGGCCACTCATCAAGTATTGTGGCACACAACATAATTGTGGCCTACTCCACTAATTGTGGCACTCCAACTATACAACATAATTGTGGCCACTCCAACTATACAAACATAATTGTGGGCATCAACTTACAAACAATTGTGGCCACTCCAACTATACAAACTTAATTGTGGCCATCCAACTATACAAACAACTATACAAACATAATTGTGGCCACTCCAACTATACAAACATAATTGTGGTCACTCAACTATCAAAACATAATTGTGGCCACTCCAAACTATACAAACATAATTAGTGGCCACTCCAACAAGTATACAAACATAATTGTGGCCACTCCCACTATACAAACATAATTGTGGCCACTCCAAACTATAGCAAACATAATTGTTGTGTGGCCACCCCAAGTATACAAACATAATTGTGGCCACTCCAACTATACAAACATAATTGTGGCCACTCCAACTATACAAACGAAACAGAGCTTTTTATTATTTTGCGTACACCTACCGACTCATGTTGGCCACAGCTGTCATTGAAGGCAACAACAACATACGCCCCACAGTTGCCTGTCTGATTGCGATCTTGTACAAAGCATGGCTGCAGCTCACAGCATGAAGCAATCGGCACGTTGACGTTCACTGCAACCATGTTCGCAGCATGGACCTTGCAATTGCTGTCCGCCCAAGAATTAGTGATCAGGTCAGACGAATCCTGCGGGGATGGAGAGGGGTAAGGCGGGGCGGGGTTGATGTGTGGGTGGGGTGGGTGGGATGGGTTGGGGTTGTTTGTGTTTTTGTATGTGTTTGTGTGTGTTTGTGTGTGTATGTGTGTGTTTGTGTTTTGTGTTGTGTGACAGCATGAAGCAATCGGCATGTTGACGTTTCACTGCAACCATATTCGCAGCGTGGACCTTGCAATTTCCGTCCGCCCAAGAATTAGTAATCAGGTCGGACAAATCCTGTAGGGGGTGGAATGGGATGGGGTGGGGTGGGGTTTTTGTGTGTGTGTGTGTGTGTGTGTGTGTGTGTGTGTGTGAACAGCATGAAGCAATCATTACGTTGACGGCCACTGCAACCATGTTCGTAGCATTGACCTTGCAATTGCGTCCGCCCAAGAATTAGTGATCAAGTCAGATGAATCCTGCGGGGATGGGTGGGGTGGGGCGAAGTGGGGTTGATGTGGGGTGGGGTGGGATGGGGTGGGGGTTGTTTGTGTTTTTTGTTTGTGTTATGTGTGTGTGTATGTGTATGTGTAATGTGTATGTTGTGTGAACAGCATAAAGCAAGCAGAACGTTGACGCTCACTTAAACCATGTTCAGAGCATGCAACTTGCAGTAGCCGTCCGCAAGAATTAGTGATCAGGTCAGACGAATCCTGTAGGGGGGTGGAAGTGGGGGTGGGCGGGGGGAAGTAGGTGTGGGGTGGGGTGTGTTTTGTGTGTTTTTTGTATGTGTTTGTGTTGTGTGTGTGTGTGTGTGTTGGTGTGTGTGTGGGGTGGGGGGTGGGGTGGGGTAGTCTGTATGTGTGTCTGCATGTATGTGCATTTGTGTGTGTGTGTGTGTGTGTGTTGTGTGTGTGTGTGTTGGTGGGTGGGGGTGGGTGGGTGGGTATCTGTATGAGTGCATGTATGTGCATTTGTGTGCGTATGTTGTGTGTGTGTGTGCGAGGCAAGGGGGAGGGGGGGAGGGGGAATATGTGTGTGCATTGTATGTGCATGTATGTGCATGTATTGCGGTGTGTGTGGGGGGGGGGGGGGGGGGGGGGGGGGGGGGATGGGATTGGGGGGGGGGGTACCCCAACCCAGGTAGACCCCAGGTACCCCCACCCGAGATACCCCCCTACCCATAAACAGATAAACATTAAGTGAGGCGGTACCCCCTGTCCCTCCACATTTTGAAGACTGTTGCACAGGCTAGGGGGAGGGGGGGGGGGGGGGGGGGGGGGGGGGGGGGGGGGGGGGGGGGAGGGGACCCCACCCTAAGTAGACCAGCCGGAGGTACACCCCACCATAAACAGAGAAACCATAAAGTGAACCGTACCCCCCCACCCCACCCGTACCCTCCATCCCTCACATTGAGATACACCCCACCCATAAACACATAAACATACCCGTGAACCCTACCCCCCATCCTCACATTTGAAGGACTGTTGCACAGCTGGCGGGTGAGCCATTCCACTCATCGACAAGCATGTAATACACTGTGGCGTGCACCACCCCGATATGAAATAGAATAAATAGAATAGAATAGAATAGAATAAATAGAATAGAATAGAAAGAATAGAATAGAATAGAAATAGAATAGAATCGAAATATAAGATCCACCCACCATAAACACAGAACATCAAGTGAACCGTACCCCCATCCCTCATCATTTGAAGGGGACTGCTGCACAGGCTGGCAGGTGAGCCATTCCACTTCATCGAACGACCGTGTAATACACCGTGGCTGTGCACCACTCGATGTGTGTTGCTGGAGTGAGCTTTCGTTGCCACCCATGCTGGCTGCTCGTGGTGATATGGTGGTGAGGGGCAGCCCTACATTGCGGTGATAGGGTGGTAGCAGAGTTGAAGTTAAGTAGGGGAGGTATGGGGTATAAGGAAGGGGATGGGAGTGGGGAGGAATTCGGAAGGGGTGGGGTGGGATGGAACTGAAAGAGTTAAGGGGTAGAGTGTGTTTGCGGTGTGTGTCTGTGTGTTGCGGGTGAGAGGGGGGGAGGGGAGGGGGAGGGGGAGAGGGAGAGGGAGGGGGAGGGGGAGGGGAGGGGAGGGGAGGGGGAGGGAAGGGAGAGGAGAAGAACTATACATCTTACCCTCTACCAACAACGGACAGACTGTAAGCACATTGGTTCCGACAGTGGACCAGCATGAAGCACCAAGTACTTATGTTTACTCTTGGCAATGCGTCGCCACTGCGTCGTCAATTTTCCACGCAGTAACCACAACACACGTACAGCCGCAGTAACACAACACGCCTCGCCCAGTAACACAACACACCGTGCAGCGCAGTTACCAACAACACGCCCTGCAGTAACACAAACAACCAGTTATGCGGCGCCGCAATAACACAACACACCTCGCGCAGTAAATACAACACACCGTGCAAGCGCACACGCCTTGCAGTAAACAAACACACAACACAAACCTCGCAGTAAACAACACTTACCGTTGCAGCGCATAACACAACACGTGCAGTAAACAAACACACCGTGCAAAGTAACATCAACACGCCTCGCAGTAACACAACACACCGTGCAGCGGTCAGTAACACAACACGCCTCGCAGTAAACAACACACACGTGCGGCGCAATAACCACAAACACACCTCGCAGTAACACAACCACCGTGCGCGCAATAACACAAACACACCTTGCAGTAACACAAACACCGTGCAGCGCAGTAACACAACACGGCCTCGCAGTACACAACACACCGTGCAGCGCAGGAAACACATACACTTGCAGTAAACACAGCACACTGTGCAGTGAAGTAACACAACACACCGTGCAGCGCAGAGGAAAACACTAACACTTGCAGTAACACAGCACACTGTGCAGTAAGTAACACAAAACCACCGTGCAGCACAGGAACACATAACAACACTTGCAGTAACACAGCACACTGTGCAGTGAAGTAACACAACACACCGTGCAGCGCAGGAACACAACACACCTCGCCGTAACACAACATATCTGTGCTCGTTTCATATGACTGTCATTTGGTAGCAGTGTGGTGTGGGAGTGTTAGGGGCTTGGGGTGGAGGGGAACAGACACACACACCATATGCACACACACACACCACACACACACATTGCCATGCCATTGCACACAACACACCACATGGACACACAACACCACGTGCACACACCACCACATGCGCACACACATGGAAACACACACATGCACACCACACAAAATCCATCACACATGGTACACATGCCACACAACAGAGAGACCACTACCATGCATGGTACCAACACTAGCTGAGAACCCATCGACTTTGCACCCTGTCACCCTTCCTGCACAAACGGCACAACACCTCACCTCCCCCCCCCACACCACTACACACACACCACGTACACACACCTCACCTCCCCCCTCCTCCCCCCCCCCACACCCCCCACCCCACACACACACGCACACACCTGTCCTCCTGCACTTATCTACAAGGCACAACATTGCCTGGGCTCCTGTATATCCACCTGTGCGTTGCCTGCATCCCCTGAGTCACATGATACCACGCTAACACTCTACCACACCGCTTACACCGAACCATCACTGGCACGAGGTGGCTCCAAAACAGAGAGACCAGTAGCATTCAGGGCACTAACACTAGCTGAGCCCAGTGACTGCACACACACACACACACACACTCACCCCACCCCCCACCCCAACACCCCACACACCCACTAGTACCCTACCGTCAGTGACTGCACACTCCTGTATTAGCATGCACTACCTGAATCCAGTGACTACAACCTGTCACGCTGCACTACTATCCCAGCACAACAATACTGCACCCTGTCCACGCTTGCACTTACTTCCCAGCACACAATACTGCACCTGTCACGCTTGCACTACTTCCCAGCACAAACACATACTGCACCCTGATCACGCTTGCACTATTTTTCCCAAGTACAACAATACTGCACCCTATCCGCTTGCACTACTTCCCAGCACAACATACTGCACCTATCACCGCTTTGTTGCAGTACTCCCAGCCAACAATACTGCACCCTGCCACGGCTTGCAGTATATTCCCAGCAGCATCAAGTACTGAACCCTAGCCTCGCTTGCAGCACTTCCCAGCACATCAATACTGAAACCCTGTCACGGCTTGGGCAGTACTTCCCAGCACATCAATACTGAACCCTGTCACGCTTGCAGTATTCCCAAGCACATCAATACTGAACCCGTGTCACGCTTGCAATACTTCCCAGCACGAATCAATACTGAACCCTTGTCACGCTCTGCAGGTACTTCCCAGCCATCAATACTGAACCCTGTCACGCTTGCAGTACTTTCCAGCACAACAACACTGCACCCTGCCACGCTTGCAGTACTTCCCAGCACATCAATACTGAACCCTGTCACGCTTGCAGTACTTCCCAGCACATCAATACTGAACCCTGTCACGCTTGCAGTACTTCCCAGCACATCAATACCTGACCCCAGGGAATTAGCAACCTGTTCCTCCCCCCTGCATTCCTCACTCCACAACTTGCATGTGGTCCCTTCATGTGACAGAGCTTTCTCGTGTCCGAGATTTCCAGTTTCACATGCAAGCACTTATATTCCTGTTTCACTATCACCTGAACTCTAGAACTCACTGCTGTTCGACAATTCAGGGGTGCAAACATTGCCCTGCTTCCACCTAGGGCCATGACACCACCTCACACCCACACCTACGCAACAGCTACCAAATTCAACGCAATGGCCCGGGCTGATACAACTAGGACAGATGGCTCACGTTGTGTGTTAACGGGTAGGGCGCAGCACAGTGCCAGGACAAAGCAGCAGTGGGCTCCAGCTGAAAAGGTCGTCGAACCCATTTGGACCAGTCTACTAGCAGACTTCCAAAAGGGTTAAAGTGCTTATAATGTTCGCATCATCGGCGCTACCTCAGGGTTGTTAAAAGCAGGAGAGATAGCATCGCAAGGCCTGGAAAATCGCTTCTCGTTCAGCGTATAGGGCAGAAGGAATAGGTTCGTGGTTTTCTGAAATAGCTGACTGTAACGTCTGCAACGGGCGCGTGGCTGAGCAGTGAGAGAAAAATTATTGCAACGTTGGAAAGGTGCAACAATAGGAAGCGCACCATCGCGGAAGGGTGTCATGAGTGAGAACCGGAAATATCTGTTTGGGGGGGGGCTTCCGGGGGGCTGCGCCCATCATGATATCAGGGGGGGGCATGCCATGGCATGTCCAAAGCTACAGGCAGGCCCTGATGAGGCGTCAAAAAAACGTTCGACCAAGCAGGCCAAGGCATGCTTACTGCGCTGCGCGTTGCAGATCAAGCGCTTACAAATTAAGCGCTCTATAACTTCGATGAGACTCTCAGCCAAACCCCGATTGAATCCGAAGTGTTGAACGCAGTCAATCCGTCAGCTCTGAAACTCGGAAAATCTCCACGGAGCACCGCTACTCGCTCCGAGGTGCGCTATATGTTGTTAAGCTCTTTTAAAAACCATTCTGGTTTAGTGGAATCGTTTTTCCTCGTTCTGGTTTAGTGGAATCGTTTTTCCTCGAGCAGAAACCTGAGTACGAAGTACGGTTTTCGGCGTGCCCAAGAGACGAAGCGACGATGAGCTCGAATTCGCGCTGTGAAAGTTCATTCGTCCTCTTCGCCAATGTTGGTGTATTTATAGCACCTGCTTTGCTGACACTCCGCGGATATTGGGCTATTACACTTGTAAATTACAGTTAGCTCCACCGTTAGCTCCCAGCACGAGCCGAAGGGTGCTGAAAGCGTTTCACATATTCTACATACATGCATGTAGATCGCTGGACCGTGGTGGAAGTATCGCTGTTGCCCGAAAAGTGCTTTCCCCGATGTTGGTCACTCTATATGGCAGTGCGATGCCCAAACATCTGCCAAGGTGAGAGTGCTCACTCTTGGGGCTGCATATAACGACCAAAACATACTTTTAGCATGGTGCATGCGTCACACCCTGTAATACCTCTCTTGGCATACTCTAGGGCTCAATCTTATGCACCTTGGTGATGCGAGTGATGCATGTGATGCAGCCTATTGGGTCATTACATGCACTCATAATAGCCCATGTACATGGGCGCTAGCATGGTGTGGTGGGAGGGGAGGGTAAGGTTGGGAGCTATGCATGGTCTGTGGGCAGGCATGGTGTGGTGGGAGGGGAGGGTAAGCTTGGGCAGGCATGGTGTGTTGCTGGGCACGTCCTTGGCTGTGTGGGTGGTTGAATGGCACTGTCATGACGGTGTGGGTGGTGGTGGTGGTGTACTGGTGTAATATCATGGCTGTGTGGGTGTTAGTCGGTGGGGCACTACCACGTAATCATGGCTACTTGTAGGTGGTGGTGCACTGCCATGGATGTGTAGTGGTGGTAGGTCACTCCCATGGCTTTGCCAGGGCAATGAAGCTCCTCTATGGAAACGTGGGTGGTGGTGGTTCACTTGCCAAGCTTTTGGGTGTTAGAGGCATCCCATGGCTTTGCAAGGGCAATGAAGCATATATGGCTGTGTTGGTGCAACTGCCAGGAGGGGGAAGCTAGACCAGACTTTTCCAGCCGGGGTAAGCCGTTACCCCTAAACCCTAACCCCTTCAACCTTAACCTGAACTCTTAACTCTAAACCCTAGACCCAACCTCACCCCGGGCTGGAAAATCCGGTCTAGCTTCCCCCTACCGCACTGCCAAGGCTGTGTGGTGTTGGGGACTTGGGGCGCTCCCATGGCTGTGTGGTTAGTGGCTTACAAAGCTCATGCCTGCGTGGGGGGCGGTGGTACACTGTGTAGGTTTCGGAGCGCTCCCTCGGCTGCCATGGCTGTGAAGGTTTCGGAGCACTCCCTCGGCTGTGATGGTTGTGGTGGGGCATTGCCATGGCTTTGTATCGCAATCATTCTTTGCTCCTGGATTTCTCATAACCTTGTGGTCATGCCCGTCTTATTAAGTCTTTGCTCTCAGACATGCAAACATTCCAGTTTAGTGCATGTTGTGTTGGGAGGAGGGGGGCAATGCATGGTGTGTTGAGGAGGACAGGGGCAGTGAGTGCATGGTGTGTTAGGGAGTAGATGGGGAGTATGTGGTGGTTGCAGGGATATCGGGGTCAAGTGCATGCCTCTTGAGGAGCAGAGGAGCAGTTCATGTGTGTGCCAGATAGGGAGTGGACGGGGAGAACATGGATGGTAGTTTACAGGAGTAAGAGGGGCGGTGCATGGTGTGTTGGGGAGTAGATAGGCAGTGCAAGGTGTCTTCGGTTGATCAAGTCTCTTAAGCCTATTTGGCCTACCCCTGGAATTAAACATACATACATATGTATGTATGTATGTATGTATGTATGTATGTATGTTGCAGTCCAGGGGTAGGCCAAATGGGCTGAAGGGACCTGACCAACCGTGATAGGAAGGGCTTCAAAAGAAAAGGCATTGATGAACTGAATCCCAAACAATCGTTTTACCGATTCGGGCCCTGAGTTCGTGCTACAGTGATAATTTAATTCTACAATATAATTTAATCATCATCTCATCTGGGATGATAATTTAATTGTGCGATTCTTATCGCATTTTTTATTTATTGTATTAAGTATTTCCATCCTTCAAAGGAATCAGGATTCAAGACCAGCTTCAAGCTGGAGTCTTTATCCACCAATTCAGGTTCAATTTCCATTTTCTCAACAACAACAAAAATCTATCCTAGGCGTATAAGTGTATAACGGACATTTTAATATTAAATGCGTTTCATCTTCCACACTTCTACCGTCAATCACCATATCACGGCACCTGCAAATTCTGCCAGAACGAGAGGTACTCCTTTCTAATTCAACATTTAGGTTGTAAGCTCGAAGACGTAGTCTTGCTATGCATTTAATATTATCCCTATTATGTGATAAGTTGGTGTATGTGGAACTATGGTTTCTCTCCTCTGACATCATCAAATTTGCTTATGTACTAGTTTTGGTTGAGTTGAAGCAAGTCCCTTTTTATTTTTTAGTTATGAAAGGTTTTTCACCCCAGGAGGTGGGTCTCCTGACACAAACCAGCAACACTGAGGATTCAGTTCGAATGGCGATGCCACTCCTACAAACTAGTAGGCGCACTTTAACAAACATTCACCACCACCCCTTTGCCCCCCTTGGCTACCCTTGGACCGGAGCATACATACAACATACATACAAGTGAGTCTGTGTACAATCCTGTGTACCCTGGAGTCCTCTGCAGACAGCCAGTGCTGCTATGAAATCCCTGAGAGCTATGAAGGTACACACACATCAGGCAGGGTCTCGTATTTTCATAGAACGCAGGGACTGCAGACTCATAGAGGTCAGTATCTTACAAAGTGATACAAAGATAGTAGCTAGTACGAGGCTACGACTAAGAAGGAGATTGCAGAAGTACAGTCAGTAATGCAACAGTAGTGCACACAACGACAGGTGGCTTCGCCACAGGCACGGTACAGCATCCAGTGGGGACTCAGACCAGAGCGCACTTGGCCACTATTGGTACGACGTCGTACCTAGTCGTACTATACTGTCACTCCGTCTACCTGATCTCCTTGATATGGGCAAGTCTTTAAACTGTCTAATTTGCTTAGTGTGGCCCCTGGTTTCCATGGGTATCGCATGGGGGGATTTGGAACTGGCAGGCGTTGAGCATCCCAAAGTTGGCTGTAGAACCATGCAACAATTCAAATTCAAATTCTACCTGATCTTAACAGATGTTCCACTCACCCGAATCCTGGCTGTCCACCTCGGATAGTGACTCACGCCAGTCCCAACTCAATAACAAGCCCCTCATTTCCTAAGCGTGGCGCTGGACACGCAGGAAAATAGCTTGCCTTTGAAAAGTAACACCGGAGAGCAGTGCTTTTCTTTTCAGCAACGAGGTGCAGCTTCTAGGCAGCTCCCCTGCCAGCATATCCAGTAAAACCTGACGCAGTCTACAGCACCAAGACGCTGACACCATCAGTATTCTACACCTATTGACATCTTAGCGCTTTGCCTAGTGGATGAGTCAGGGAGCTGCCTAGAAGCTGCAGCTCGTAGCTGAAAAGAAAAGCGTTGACGGGAAGAATTGAGACGAAGCCACATTAGGCACAAGACTTCAGTGGCGGCCTTAGCTAGGGTTTACAATCTTGGAGCTAAGGCCAGGGCGACAAACAAACAGATAAACAAACAGGCAGATGGACAAATGGGTGCACATGGGGGCTCATGCTTCCGCTTAAGGAGAAATCTCCCAAACATTAGATAATGATGGGCGGTACAAATTGGAAAGTCGTGTCCAGAGGTTGTTCAGGAGGACCCCCACTTGCGTCCGAGACGCAACCAATTTTACAGCCTGCGTCCTGAGACGCCACCAACCCTCAACCGACCCATGGCCTGTGTCCTGCGACGCAACAGACCCTCCCCCCCCACCCCTCGTTGCGTCTCAAGACGCAACAGACCCTCCAACGTTGCGTCTGTGTCGCAGGACGCAGCGTCTTGAACAACCCTGGTCCAGAGTCAAGCATCAGCTTCCGGATCCAAGGCGGTATAAATGATGAGCGGTACAAAGCCGTGTCCATGGTCAAGCATCAGCTTGTGAATCCAAGGCGTCTCGCAGCACCATCAGTCAGGTATTCTAAATCCATAGAGGATTGTGCTGTCGATGTCTTCTTGCGACTTCCCGGGGAGATAGCTGACCCACACTACACATGTGGGGGTCTTCGGCACCCTTTATTTGTAGGGACCGGCATATCCTATGATGTTGACCAAAGGCGAGTATGATATCATATGATATCGTATAAATTGCATCATATAATATTGTATATAAATTGGTTAACTTTAGACCTAATCAGACTGCCGGCAACCACAACATGATATCATATGATGACATGATATATATGATATCACGTTGCCATTCCCTTATTTATTTGGCATATAAGGATGCATTCTGAGTGGAAAAGGGTGCATAACTGGTAGGGGTCGGCTTGTTATTTAATATTAGTGAATACATAATAAAATATAAAAATAGTCGGACGAGCCGTCTCACCTGAAATTCGAATTTATTTGAAAAACTATTATTATTGTGACACTGAGTGACACTAGAATAATATTTGTTAATATTAGTTTTCCTAACACTTATTTAGTTCCCGTTCCCCACATACTGCTAGGGATAGACAATATGATATCATACGATGCTGGCGGTCTGACTAGGTAACTTTGGCCTACGGCATCATATCATATGATATATTTGTTGTATGAGTCATATGATATCATACTCGCCTTGGTCAGCATCAAATATGATTTGCCGGTCTACTATACTGGAGCCTAAAAAGGGTGCTGAAGCCCCTGTGCCAGTGCCAGGGCAGGAGAGAAAGATAGCCTATCTAGCTGCCTACCTTGTGGAAGGGGCAGCCTAGGAGATGATCCAACACTCAGCAACCATTTTCTGTAGGTGCATGAGGTCTCGTGGATAAGGGAACTTCTCTCGCCACCAGAGCACTACATGACGCGCGCTACTGCGTGCTAGTGTACAAGGTTTTGGAGCCCGACTGCGCGATTGAAGCAATTTTTAGTTGCGCTTTGAAGCAACAAAAAAGACAAAATGTAGTACCCTTCTTGCCACTGCTAATTTGGGGGTCCTGGGCACATTTTGGGGGGGGGCTGAAAAGGGTTCATAAACTCTGGGTCCAGAAGGGTACCGCAATGGTGCTATAAGGTGCCGAAAAGAGTACCGAAGATCCCCCACATTAGCAGTGTGCATGTGCAGCTAAAGCCAGGGGCATGGCAGCAGATGGTGCAGCGGAAGCAAAAGGATTTCACCAACAAGAGAGGAGTCTCTCCACTTTTGTTTCCGTTGTGGGCATTCTAACTAGGGAAAGGCAATATGATATCATATGATGCCGGCTGTCTGACTAGGCCAAAGTTACCATTTAAATACAATATCACATGATGGCAATTTGTCATGATATCATATGAATATCATACTCACCTTTGGCCAAATCATATGATATGCTGATCCTAATTCTCACCCAAGGAGATCCTGAGGTCCAGTGCTCACGAAGATGAGGCATAACAAAGGGGGCATCCCTTATCCCTGAAAGTGAGCTACCAGTCCTAGTCCCCATTACTCTTGTAGGGCGTTATCTCCCCGTTCAACAAACTGGTGTTGGCAGTAGACAGGAGCCGCAACCAGCCCCTTTGTATGCTTTGGAGAGCGTGGGCAGGGATGGGTGGGTTTCAAACTGAATTTAGTCATAGCACACTGGAAATAAGAGAGATGCAGAAACCCAGGGCATGCACTGGAAGCATCATGATTCATGGGCAGTGGATTGGGCACATCTCCCATTCTTGATTGCAGCCATGGCTGCGAGGTGCTTCCTGGATCTTATCAATGAGGGGGGTGGCTTGAACTCTCGCATCATGTTGATGAGCTGCTCTGGGTCATCAGACACCAGGACAGAGTTGTGTTTCTGCTGATGAATCCCTTGCTCCACACATGGTCGAAGAAGGCAGCAGGGGGTGAAGAAGCTTCGTGTTGAAGGAAGCCAATAGCTTCTCATGGTAGCCTAGTTGTTGCCAGGTGAATAACTCCAGCACTCCTCCAACGTGCTGCGAAGCTCTCAGGCATGGCAATGAAGCATCAGAGCGTTCTGCCATAAGAGCTTTGCGTGTGTGCATGTCAGCGGACACCAGCAGCTCTCCAATCGTCTTTCCCTGACAGCTCCTTTGGGCTTCAGAGCTCTGGGGATCTAGACACCCACCACGCTGCGTCCCAGATCCATTCTGTACCTCCCTGGCCACCTCTTTGCCATGAGAGGCCAACAGAGCCCTCGTAGACAGCCATCTCTGCTTCGATAACTGTCGACCATGGAGCGTGATGTGCTTCGCATAGGTCTGGCTTCAAACGCCCATGCTCGAGCCGCAGAAGACGCAGATCTTGTGCGAGCGCATGGAAGATGACTAACAGAGGGAATCTAGAGATTTCAGAAGGATGGCTCTGAAGTTTGGTGCTCCTCGTAGATTCTGATGGATGGTTGGAGAGATAGATCGAACGATACAAATTGACGAACCGATGCATGCTGGCCGCTTATTATAAGTTATGTCATGTAAATTTCTCCGGGTACGCGCCCCTCTCGTGTCAAGTTGGGTGGGGGGGTGCGTGGCGGTCGTGGGGGGGGGGGGGGGGGTGGGGGGGGGGGGGGGGTGGGGGGGGGGGGGGGGGGGGGGGGGTCCAGGGGAGCTAAGTGTACGCGCGGGGCGACGGCAAACTTGTGGGAGTACAGAAACGGGGCAATATCACCTCACCTACGGAGATGTATTGCTATGACGGTGGTCGGTGTAACGAACGGTAGGGGTGATAAGCGGTTTGTTTAGTCATTTGTCAGACTCGCGAGCCGGGGAGCATAAGATTCCAACACCTCGAACGGTAAAATTAGATTCAAACAACTTTCTGAGCGTCGTCTTCCTTCTCTGCTGGCACCATTTGCATGGCTGTGTAGGTGTAAGGGGGTTACTGGCATGGATATGTAGGTGGAAGGGGGTTACTGCCATGGCTTGCGTAGGTGGTAGGGGGGTTCTGGCCAATGGGTTGTGTATAGGTGTAGGTAGGGGGGGCCTGCATGGCTGTGTAGTGGAGAGGGGGTATCGCTAGGCTGTGGTAGGTGTAAGGTAGGGGGGTCACTGCATGGTGTGTTTAGGATGGAGAAGGGGGTACTCGCATGGCTGTGTCAGGTGCAGGGGGGGCTCCTGCTAACTGCCTGCGGTGTAGGTGTAAGGAAGGGTACTGGTCATGATGTGTGGATGATAAGGTTAGGGGGGCACATGGCGTATGGCCATGGCTGTGTATGGTGGAGAAGGTTATGCTTTGGCTGGTAAGGTAGGCTTGTAAGGGGGCACGCCATTAGTGTAGCGTGTAGGGGGTTACTGCCATGGCTGCTGTGTAGGTGTGGAGGGCGGTTCTAACTTGCGCCCCCTATGAACATGTGTACGGTGTAAAAGGGGGGTTACTGTATGTCAGTGCTGTCATAGACGTGTAGGTAACACCGCTGGGGCAGCTTGTTATGCGGCTTAAGTGGTACGCCACTTTATCACAGGTGCGGTGCGTACTTACTTTTAAGGTGCAGTCGATGGGATAGGCCTGAGGGGCATTACGCCATGGTGTAAGGTAGGTGTCAAGGTTAGGGGGGCCCGGGCATGGTGTGCTTAGGGTGGAGGGGGGTGCCATGGTGTGTGGAAGGTAAGGCAGGGGGGCACTGCATGGCTGGTTGTGTAGTGGAAGGGGGTTTACTGCCATGGCTGTGTAGGTGTAAGGGGTGGTGGGCGCTGACTTGCATGCCTGTTGTAGGTGTAAGGGGGTTACTGCATGGCTGCTGTAAGTCGGTAATAGGTAGGGGCACTGGCAGGGCTGTGATCAGTGCTCGTGTGTGTAAGGGGGTTACGCCATGGCTGCTGTAGTGTGTATGCATGTGGCTGTGTAGGGGGATAATCTGAGCATCGGGCCCTGCGAGTGAGTTCATGACATGCTGTGTATGGTGTCAGGGTGTGGACACTTTGCAATATAGAGTAGTCTAAGCTCGTCTTCATAGTCTGTGGGGTTAGGAACGTGTTGCCCCCACAGGTCATGGGGGCCCTGCTCACTACGGTACTGTGTAGGTGCCTTTTTTGGGGTTTTACTGACCATGGCTGTGGTAGGTGGTAAGGTAGGGGGGACACTGCCATGGCTGTACGGTGGAAGGGGGGTACTGGGCCAATGGTGTGGTAGTCCTGTACTAAGGGGGTAGCACTGACAGGGGGTGGCTATTGCTGTCGTCGTAGGTGAAACGAGGGGGGAATGCTGTTGTAGGGGGCACTGCCATATGGCTGTGTAGGTGTAAGGGGGTTCGGGGGGCAGCTGCCATGGTGTGTAGGTGTAAGGTAGGGGGGCCCTGCATGGCTGTGTAGGTGTAAGGGGTTACTGCAATGGCTGTGGTAGTAGGATGGTAAGCGGGGCAGTGCATGCGCCTGTGTAGGGGGGGGCGGGAGGGGGGTGCAATGGCTGTGGAGGTGTAAGGGGGGTGGATGCATGGGGGGTGGCACTGTGTGGCTGTGGTGGGGGGGCCTCGATGG
This sequence comes from Microglena sp. YARC, assembly GCA_022414725.1. NCBI lineage: Eukaryota > Viridiplantae > Chlorophyta > Chlorophyceae > Chlamydomonadales > Chlamydomonadaceae > Microglena > Microglena sp. YARC. Next base: position 5,370 of record JAJSRW010001547.1, on the reverse strand, counting down.
CTGTGTAGGTGTAAGGGTGGCTGCTCGAGTGGCCATGTTTTGTGTAGGTGGGTGGGGGCACTTGCATGGTGTGTAGGTGTAACTGCATGCATGGCTGTGTAGTGTAAGGGGGTACTGCCATGGTTGCTGAGGTGTAGAGGTAGGGCGGCCCTGTGGTGGATGCGAGAAGGGGTAACTCGCATGGCTGTGTAGGTGTAAGGTAAGGGGGGGGACTTGTTGTGGCTAGGTCGAGATTAGTAGGGGGGTGGCCATGGCTGTGTAGGGTAGGGGGGGGGGGTGCCATGCTACAGTGGTAGGTGTAAGGGGGTTACCTGCCTGCGCTGTGTAGGTGTAAGGGGGTTGCATGGCTGTGCACTTGGGTTGTGTAGAGTGTAAGGAGGTGAGGGCGGCATTTTACTTGCATCGGACAATGGCTGTGTAAGGGGGCCTGCCATGGCTGTGTAGGTGGAAGGGGGTAAATATGGCTGTGTAGGTGTAAGGGGGGCCTGCAGGCTGTCGGTAGTAGAAAGGGGACATGGCTGTTTGTAGGTGTAGGTACACCGCTGCCTGTGTGAGGTTGTTATAGGGGGTTTATGCTCTGTGTAGCATGGCTGTTGTCTGTGGTGTAAGGTAGGGGGCACTGCCATGGCTGTGTAGTGTAAGGTAGGGGGGCCATTGCTGGCTGTGTAGGTGTAAGGGGGTTACTTGCCATGGTTGCTGTGTAGGTGTAAGGTAGGGGGCACGCATGGCTGTGTAGGTGGAAGGGGGGTACTGCATGGCTGTGTAGGTGTAAGTGGGGTGGGCCCTGAAATGCTGTGTAGGTGTAAGGAGTGTGTCTTATGACATGGCTGTGTAGGTGTAAGGTAGGGGGGCACTGCTGGACCTACGTGGGGTACTGCATGGCTGTGTAGGGGTGTAAGGGGGGTATGCTGCATGGTGGTATGGTGTAAGGGAGGTCTAACTCAATCGCTAGGTGTAAGGGGTTACTGCAATGGCTGTGGTAGGTGTTAAGGGGTTTTTTTAAAGGTAGGGGGGCCCTGCTGGCTGTGTAAGGTGGAAGGGGGTACTGCCTGGCGGTGTGTGTAGTGTAGGGGGGCCACTGCCATGGCTGTTAGGGGACAAAGGGGGGTAACTGCCCATGGCTGTGTGGTGTAGGGGGGGGGGGCCCTGCATGCCTGTGGGTAAGGGGTTACTGCATGGCCGTGTAGGGTGTAGGTAAGGGGGGCAACCATGGATGTGTAGGGGGGTACTGGAAATGGCTGGGGGTAGGGGGTTACTGCCATGGCTGTGTAGGTGTAAGGGGGTTTACTGGCCATGGCTGTGTAGGTGTAAGGGGGTACTGCCATGGGCTTGTAAGGTGAAAGGGGTTACTGCATGGCTTGTGTAGGTGTAAGGGGGTTACTGCCATGGCTGGTAGGTGTAAGGTAGGGGGGCCCCTGCCAGGTGTAGGTGGAAGGGGGTACTGCGTGTGTGTGAGTGGGGGGCACTGCCATGGCTGTGTGTGTATGGGGCTGCTGCTAGGCTGTGTATGGTAAGGGGGTTTGCTGCATGACTGGTGTAGGTGTAAGGGGGGCCCTGCATGGCTGTATAGGTGTATGGGGGTAACTTTCCATATCTGTGTAGGTGTCATTGGGTCCCTGCCATGGCTGTGTAGGTGGAAGGGGTCGCTTTAATCTGAGATTAAACATTTCGTGTTTTCTTGTACACCGCGTTTTGGATAATTCCGTGAGCACCCAAGGATATTCGTACGACATCTTGGGTATTTTGTAACCGGTTTGGATATATAAATTTCTGAGTTAATTAATTATGAACTGACCTACAATCTGTTTGCTGTATACCTGCTCGCTCTATCTGAGATTCAAAAATCGTATTTCTGCAACAACGGCTCGTATATTTCTAGGCGCCAGCTTGGATAATAAGGATGGAAATACTTAATTCAATTTATAAAAAAAAACGATATAATCGCACAATTAAATTATCATCCAGGCTGAGAAATGATGATTTAATAATATTTGTAGAATTAATTATCACTGTAAACGACGAACTCGGGGCCCCGTGGATAAACGATTGTTAGAGGTTTAGTTCATCAGTGCTTTTTTTTAGCCCTTCCTATACGGTTGGGCAAGTCCCTTCAGCCTATTTGGCTACCCAAACTGTAGCATACATAACATGTTTCGTATATATATATATGTGCGAGTATACTACTTGTCTCAATGTGGTACTTTTCAAGAGTCTGCGTTACTATACAATACAACGAAATGGAATGTTTGCTACTTCCAGAGGCGGCGAGAACCGTAATACGTTGAGGCGGGTAACCAAGTTCAGGCACAAGTTCATTCAATTTTTATTGGAAAGGATGAAGAGGAGGATTTGGGGATAGCTCAAACGGTGTTTAGTTGTTATATTTTCTAGTGCAGTGCTAGAGCTTGAACTGATGCCACAACACATAAAGTGAGCTCGAAAGTCTGTACGACGAAATTCAGGCCATCTCGGTGGAAAAAGACCACGCTATATTTAGCAACCGGTCACTCTCTAAACTGCGGGTAAGCAAATGCCTTGCAACCCGAGTCTCTGAAGTTAATCAATCAAAATGAGGTTTGGGCAGCGAAATGTGCCAGAGATTGACCCCTGGTTTTGGTATGGGTATACCTCAACAAACCCTCCAGCAACATTTTTTCTCCATGTCGCTGGCAGAGTTTATGGCCCAGATAGCATGTAGAAGTTAGGCTCAAGCCTCTACACGGCCTCAAGTGATGATGTTGGCCGTGTTGGTGCTCAGCCCGATGCAGTATGTGATCGTATATTGCCGCCAAACTCCTTCGTTTGGATTCGCACTGCATGAGTAGGGCAACAGCAACTGACGGTCCACCCTTCGCACGCGGGGGCGACCATCCAAAGCGCGTATAGGCGGCAAATCCAGCTGCGTGTCCCCTCAAACTCTGGCATTGCTTGGATTCGTTGTACTTCTGTACGGCGCATACCTGTTGCGGGATTGATCGGTTTGCGTGAGTTAGCTGCATTGCATGCAAACGGAGAGGATGGATGCAATGCAACGCATTGAGGGGGGCAGAGCAAAGGCGCCATGAGGAGGCGTGCAAGCTGCATGCATGCAACGAGAGGATGGTTGCGCATGCAAAGTATTCAGCGGGACAGAGCACAATGTAGGAGGCGTGCAAGCTGCTTGCATGTCAAACGCAGAGGATGAACGCGATGCGACGCATTCACGAGAGCAGAGCAACAGCGCCATGTGACAGGCGTGCAAGATTAAGTCACGAAACATAACGCTGCAGCAAATTAAAGCTCATACGCGACCTTCGTGTAGGAGTACGTCAGACGTAGAAATCTAGACGCCGAAGTCCAAGACAGCAGCAACGCATGCGCAGATGCTGTAAATTAGGCACAGATAGAAACTGGCGAGATGAATACAGACAGACAGGAAAAGTAAGAAAGAGCCCCTTCCCTCACGCCCCCTTCCCCTGCCCTTCCAAGAATCACGCAAGATCTACAATGGCGACAGCTTGAGTTGCTTGTGGCTGCGTTTTCCCCGAAGGAAGCTCACACTTTCACTCTCTTTTCGTCCAGCGTGGCTACGCGAGACCGGCGGTTTTCTATTGAGACTGTAAGGGGGTGGGTTGGGGGGGGGTTGGGGTTGGGGGGGGAGGGGGAGGGCCCCCGTACGCCCCCCCCCTGGTCCCCGCCACCCCCCGGCGGTACCGTGGCGGTGTGCGTGCCTTCCGTAACGCCCTCGCTCGCGAGTCGCAGGTGTCGACACGTCCTTTTAACTTCGCAGCGTGTATCTTATCCTGCCGCATGAAAATAACGAAGATAGTGAAAATGGTATTGCAGGAGGGGAGGGTTTCTGACGCGATGCGATGCTCGAATGAATTCTGTCTGAACGAAGTATTGGCGCTAGGATGGTTTGTAAGGCATGGGCTTACAAATATAACAACTTTTTGCTCAGCGAGTTAGATGAGTTTATTTAGTGCGGTTGTTGATTTTCAACTCAACATTGAGGAATCGACACCTAGGTCCGCGAGTTTGCGGTTCCGATCGCCCCTTTCAAATCTACGAATGGGGGTATAGCTTTCGTACTGCTGGGAATGATCTGCTATCTAGGCGATCGGAACAGTTTTCGCATGCGGTCATATTTTTGATCACCGGAAACTGAGGGAGCAAATAGGTTTTTTTGCGCTGACGGGTGCGCTGACGCCATTTAGCAATCCTTGTACTTAATTCAGTAGCTTTCAGTAAACTCACAAGTTGCGTGCGGGCAACCTATCATTCAAAACAATAATCACTCACCTTTCTTAAAGCTTTAACGTGTGAAGGCCTTAATCAATACTTCCCTGTGAACAAATATCCACAAGCCTCATCGGTCCCTTATTCTCTCAAGAACCTCTTCCAGTGTACCATTTTAAATAACTGAAAATAATGGTATTCTTCATTTCTGGAAAAATATCGCAAATTGGCTCACTAATGCCAAACACATCTGGGAACAACTTCCCATTCTTTATTTCCCTTCAACTGGATAAACATCTCCCTTACACATTCAGAGAAAATAAATACAATCTTCTTTCTCTCTGCTTATTTCGTAATCACCCACGTATGATTAATGCCCTATCTAACCAACAATGATCATATTATACTTATATTTATAATCTTAAATTCCTGGCTCAAATCATGGGGCTGGGAAAGTACCGGCGCTCTACCGAACCATTTCTATTTCTTCTAAACTTTATCAAAGCACTTCTCTCATCATACCCCAAGATTTTTTTCATCAATGGGTACAATGTTCTCTTAAATTGAAAAACAAATCAGCTCACCACATCATTGTTTAAATTCATACTGGAAACTCTCCATATCCTAGAAAAATGAAAGATATGCTCTACGCTATCCTCATACTCTCTCTCAGATGTAAATAACTCCACTATCATACCCCATGTCCCACATGCTTACACTGTTCTGACACCAATCCCACATATTTATTTCACTGCCATGTTGCCAATTCATTATGGCTAATGGGCTTGCTCAGTTTATTCCCGTGGAACCAATGCTAATTTTTACAAATTTTTAAACCATGTCAAATTTGGATCCATAAAATCCTCTCCAAAGACTGACACCGCTTCTTTGGATTTTTTTTGTCAATCCAGTTTTCAAATCTCTTTGGCTGGTCGCTGTTCCAAACTGTATTCCAATTATACTTATTCTTTCTCTGAAGCTTCTGCTCCTTATGCATTGGCCCAATGGCTTCTCTTCAGCCTTGGTCATGGTCAAAGAGTATGGCCCAGAAATGTTTGCCCCCAATTCAATAATTTCACCCCTCATCACAGCTCTATCACCTGGAATGGCCCAACCTTTAATCAGACCACTTGGTTCCCACATCAGACCACC
>JAJSRW010001082.1:0-34126 GCA_022414725.1 Microglena sp. YARC | reverse complement strand
AAAAGAGAGAGATCCATCCCGCCATCCACCATCCCCCATCCATGCCCGCATGCCCCCATCCCCATCCCGCAATCCCATCATCCCGGCGCAATCCCCAATACGCCCCATCCCTCCCCCATGCCCCCCATCCCCAATCCCCCCATCCCCCGTCCCCCATCCCCCCCCAATCCCCGCGCAATCCCCCCCCATTCCCCCCCATCCCCCCTTCCCCCTTCATCCCATTTCCCCAATCCCCCCATTCCCCCCCATCCCCCATCCCCATCGCCCCCCCATTCCCCCGCATCCCCCCCATCCCGCCATCCCCCATTCCCCCCATTCCTCCCGCCATCTCCATCACCCAGCCCCAAACCCCCCCATTCCCGCCCCACATCATCCCATGGCATCCCCCCATCATGCCCCATCATCTTCGCCCATGCCATGCCCGGAGCATCATCCGACCATGCCCCATCCATCCATCCCCCATCATCCCCCACCATCCCTCATCCATCCCAATCCCCCCATCCACCTTTTCCCTCCCCATCCATCATTTCCCCATCCATCCATCCCCACCATCCATCCATCCCCGGCCCCCATCCATCCCCCGCCATTCCATCCATCCCCCATCCATCCATCCCCCCATCCATCCCCGCATCCATACATCCCCCATTCCATCCATTCCCCATCATGCCATGCCCCCCATGCCATCCATTTTTCCCATCCACCATCCCTCATCCATCATGCCATCCATCCATCGCCACCCAATCCATCGCGCCCCAATCCGCCCCCATCCATCCCCATCCATGCCCGCATCCATCCCGCCATGCCATCCCCCATCCATGCCCCATCCATCCCCGCATCCCATGCCCATCCATCCCCGCATCCATCCCCCCATCCATCCCCCCATGCCATCCCCCCATCCATACCCATCTATCCCCCATCCATCCCACCAATGCCATCGCCAACCGCATCCTCCCCCATCCAGCCCCGCATGCCATGCCGCCCATCCATCCGCCCATCGCATCCCCCATCCATTCCCCCCATCCCATTAACCCATCCCCCATGCCCCCAATCCACCATGGCCCCCCATCCATCCGCCCATCTCCCATCCACGCATCCCCCATCCCCCCATCCGCCATTAACTGCCATCCCGCCATCCCCGCCATCGCCCATCCCCCATCTCGGCATGCCCCATCCCCCATCCCCCGTCCCCGCATCGCTCCCGCGGCATCCCGGCTCATCCCCGGCATCCCCCATCCCCGCATGCCCCATCCCCCATCCCATCCCCATCCCCCATCCGCGCATCCCCCATCCCCGCATCCCCATCCCGCATCCCCTCGCCCCATCCCCCATCCCCCCCCATGCATCCCATCATGCGCGCCATCATCTCTCCCATCCAACATCAATCCCATCATCCCCATCAATCCGCCATGCAATCCGCCACATCATCCGCCATCAATCTGCCCATTCATCCCCCATCATCCCCCATCATCCCGCTATCATCCCGCATCATCCCCATCATCCCCCATCATCCCCGGCATGCATAACCCGCCATCATGACCCCATCATCCCCATCATCGCATCATCCCGCATCATCCGCATCATCCCGCATCATCCCGGCATCATCGCCGCATCATCCCCATCCATGCCATCGGCCCCGCATCCATCCATGCCCGCCCATCCATCCATCCCCGTCCAACCATCCCCCCATCCCATCATCCATCCATGCCCCCGATCCAATGCCCCCATCAATGACCCGTCGCATCCATCCCCCCTCCATCCCCCCATCCAACCCCGCCATGCCATCCCCCATCCATCCTCCCCATCCATCCCGCCATCCATCCCCCAATGCCATCCGGCCCAATCCATCCCCCCACCATCCCACATCCATGCCCCCATCCATCCCCGCCATCTATCCACCATCCATGCCCACCGATCCATCCCACATGCCATACCCCGCATCCATCCCCGCCAATCCATCCGCCAGATTCAATCCCACCATCCCATCCCCACATCGCATCCCACCATCCATTTCCCCATCCCCCATCCCATAATCCCCATCCCGCGCGCAGTGCCCATCCCCGCCATGCCCATCCCGCAAATCCGCCATCCCGCCCATCATCCCCATCTCCCATCCATCCCGCCAACCCCATCTCCATCCCCCATCCCGCAATCAGCCATCCCCCATGCCCCACATCGCCTCCCATCGCCCGTCCCCCCATCCGCCATGCCCATCCGCCGGCCATCGCGCCCATCGCCACCGCATCCCCGCATCCCCCATGCCCGCTATCCCCCATCCCCCATCCCCATCCGCATCCTCCATCCGCCCATGCCCCAGCCCCATCCCCCATCGCCCGCCCCCATCATCCCAGTCATGTCCCCATCATCTCGTCCCGCATCACGCCATCGTATCGCCATCGATGCCGCGGCCATCATCCCCCATCATCCCTCATCATCCCCTATCATCCCCGCATCAATGCCCCGCATGCATCCGCCGCATCATCCGCATCATCGCCGGCATCATCCGCGCATCATGCCCCGCTCAGTCCTGCAATCATCGCCGGCATCATCCCCCATCATCGCCCCATCATACGACCGCATCATCCCACTATCCCCACATCCCGGCATCATGCCCCCATCATCCCATCATCCTCCATGCATCGCGCATCATCCCCATGCATCCCTCAATCATCCAGTCATCCATCCCCCCATCCATCTATCATGTCTTCATCCCGCGCCATCCATCCATCCATCCCCCATCATCCCCGGCATCATCCGCCCATCCATCCATCATCCATCCACCTCATCCCGCATCATTCCCGCATCATGCGCCCATGCATCCCCCATCACTCTTGCGCGGCATCATCCCTCCGGCACCATGCGCCATCAATCCCCATCATCGGGCATCATCCCCCATCATCCCCCATCATCGCCGCATCATCCCGCCATACATCCCGCCATCATCCATCCCCGCCATCCCCCGCCATGCAATCTTATCCAGCCATCATCCCTGGCCATGCCTGCCATCCATTACCGCTCATCCCCATCATCTCCTCCCCGCCATCCATGCCATCCCCCCATCCATCGCATCCCCCATCCATGCCATCCCCCCCTCCATCCATCCGGCCACATCCATCCCCCATGCCATGCGCCCATCCATCCCCCAACATCCCCGATTCCATGCCCCCATATCATTTACCGCCATCGCATCACCCATGGCCCCATCCGCCGCCATCCCCCATCCCGCCATCCATTCCTCCATCCATCCCCATCCCCCATCGCCCCATCCATCCCGCCCATCCACCATCGCCCCCATCCATCCCCCCATCCCATCCCATCCCCATCCCATCCCCATCGCCCATCCCCAATCCCCCATACCCCCATCCCCCATCCCCCCATCGATCCCTCCAATCCGCCCATCCCCCATCCATCCCATCCACCATCAGCCCCATCCATCACCAATCCCCGCATCCCCCATCCCGCCATGCCATCATCCCGCATCCATCCATCCCCCATCCCCCAGTCCACATCCGCAATCCATCCCCCATCCATCCCCCATCCATCCCTCCCCATTCCATCCCCCATCCCGTACATCCATTCCCCCTCATCGCCCATCCCCCATCCCCGATCCCCATCCCCATCCCCCATCGCTTCATCCATCCATCCCCATTCCCTGCATCCGTCCCCCCATCCATCCCCCATCCCCATCCATCCCCCATCGCCCCACCACATCCCCATCCATCCACCCATCCATCCCCCCCGCATGCCCCATCCCCCATCATCCCCCAATCCATCCCCTCATCCATACCCGCCATCCCATTCCTTCGCTCCATCTCCCATCCATCCCACCATCCTCCCCCAGCCATCCTCCGCCAACCGCATCCCCCCCACATACCCCTCCCATCCAATCCCCATCCATTAACCATTCCGGGCATCCGCCAATCCCGCCATCATCCCCATACGGATCGTTCGCATCCATCCCCCCATCTTGCCATCCCCCGCATCCATCCCATCCATCCATCCCCGCATCATCCCCCATTGCATCCCCATCATCGCCCCATCTCCGCATCCCATCCCGCCACCATGCCATCCATCCCCCCGTCCATCTCCCCCATCGCCATCATCATCCGCATCATCCCACCATCCATCCACCATTCCGCCCTGCATCCATTCCCATCCATGCGCCCCCAGCTCCATGCCAATCCCCCGGCATCCATCCCCATCCATCGCATGCCCCGCATCATCCATCCCCCCGCTCATCCCCATCGCATCGACGCCGGACCATCTCAATCCCCCCATCCATCCCGCAATCCATCATCCCGCATCATCCCCCGCATCCATCCCCTCAAATCGCTCCTCGGCAATCATTCCATCGCAATCATCCCCATCATCCATCCATCCATCTCATCCCATCATTCCATCCGCATCGATCCATACCCCCATGCCATCCCCCATCCCAGATCCATATCCATGCCGATCATCCATCATGCCCATCATCGCATCATCCCTCCATCATCCTCCATCATACCAAGCCATCGCACTGCCGCCATCCATCCATCCATCATCCCATCCCTCGAATCCCCCATCATGCCATCCATCCCCAATCATCCCATCCATGCTCATCCATCCGCCCCATCCATCATACGATCATACCCCCATGCCATCCCATCATCCAGAAGCCCATCCAATCCATAATATCACGCCATCTCCAATGCATGCCATCCCCCATCCCCCATGCCATCGCTCCGTTCCCCATCATCAGGCCATCAATCCCGCCATCCCCTCCCGATCAAAATATTATCATACAGTCCATTGCCATCATCCCCCCCATCCCCGTGCATCCATCATTCTCATCCATCATCGCCATCATCCCCATCCCATCCATCATCATCCCATCATGCATGCCATGTCCGATCATGGCCATGCCATCCATACATCCATCAACCATGCCAATTCCATCATTTCATCCTTCATTCCTGCCATTCCATCCCCCAGTCCATCCATCCATCAATCTATCATTCGCATGCCATCCATGCCATCATCCAATACATCCATCCATCATCGCATCCATCATCCATGCCATCCATGCCATTTCCATCTATCCTCATCATCCATCCATCCATCATCAATGCATACCATCCATCATCAGAACATCATACATCATCCATAATCATCCATCCATCCATGCCATAATAATCCATCCATCCACATGCATGATGCATCATCCATCATCATCAATCCATCATGCCTCTATTACTCGCGTCCATCATCCCATACATCCATCCATCAATCGATCATGCCATTAGCCGCTCCCATCATGCCCATCCATCATCCACCATCCATCAAATATCATCATCATTTCATCATCCAATCATCCATTTTAATCCATCATCATGCCATCATCCATCCATCATGCCATCATCATGCCATCCATCCATCCCATCGCATCAATCCATCCATCCATCCATCTCAGTCCATCCATCATCCATTCCATCCATCCATCCATCCATGTCATCCATCCATGTCCATCCTCCCCATCCATTCTCATACTCCATGGGCCAATCCATCCATCCATCCATCCTCAATCATCCATCCATCCCATCCATTCCATCCATCCATCCATCAAATCCATGCCATCCATTCCATCCATTTATTCCATCCATCATCCATCATTTCCATCCAATCATCCATCATTCCCATAACCATCGCCTGATCCATCTTGATCCATACCATTCCATCCATGCCATGCATGCCATTCATCCATGCCATCCAATCCATCAATCCATCCAATCCATCGATGCCAGTCAATGGCCATCGCATCCATCCTTATCGCATCCTCCGATCCATGCCAGATCCTTGTACCGATCCATCCATACCACCATAGCCATTGCACCATCCATCCCCCCATCCAATCCATACCATGCCATCCACATCCATGCAATCCAATCCATCCATGCATCATCCATCCCATCCATCCGATCCTTCCATTGCATGGACCACCATCCATGCCAGCTTTATCCGCCATCCAGCCCCAATCATCCCCATCAATCCCTGCGCGCTACCATCCCCCCATCCTCGATCCCTCATCTGATCCCATTCCATTTCCCCGATTGCATCCATCCCCCCAATTATCCTCCAAATCCCCCATCCCCTCCATTCCCACATCACCCATCCCATCCCATCGCCCCCATCATGCCATCATCCCCATCACCGCATCCCCCCCATGCTTCATATCCCCCATGCATCCCCCACGCTGCCCCCGCCCATGCCTCCCCCGTCCCCCACCCCATCGCCCCCCATCATCCAATGCCATGTCATCCAGGGTCCCCCATCATCCCAACCCATCGTCCCACTCATGGTCCCCCATCCCCCAAGTGGGCCCCCTCCATCCCCCCATCCATCGTCCCCCAATCCAGTACCACCATCATCCCCCATCCATCCCCCATCCCGCCCATTCCATCCCCATGCCTCCGCATCTCCCATGCCCCCCAGCCCCCATGGCAGTCCCCCCATCCATCCCAGCGCACCCCACAATCCCCTCCCGTCATCACATCATACCCATGCATCATCCTCCATCATCCCCCAATCGCCCGCATCATCCATGCATCGCGCGCATCCCATCCCCATCATCCCCGTCATCGGCATCATCCCCTCACCCCTCCCACCCATCATCCCCCCATATGCTCCCATCCCATACCCGATCCCGCATCACATCCTCGAGTGCATCATCCCCCATCTATCTGGGCCCCCCATCATACCCCCATCATGCACAATTCCCCACATCCCTCCATCCCCGCCATCTCCATCCATCCACATCCATATCGCCATCGCCCATCCCCATTCATCGATCATAATCCATCCATCCCCCATCCCGCAATCCCCCATCATCCCCTGCATTCCATCCATCCCCCCATCCATCCATCCCCCATTCCATCCCCATCCCCCATCCACCATCCCCCCATCATCATCCCCATCATCCCCCCATGCCCTCCGCGATCATACCAATCATCCCCATCATCCCCCCCCCCATCATCATCATCCCATCATCCCCTCCCATCCATTACCATCATCCGCCATCCACATCCATCCATCCATCCATCATCCATCCAATTCCTTTCCATCCACCATCATCCATCAATCCATCCATCCCATCCATCCCATCCGCCCATCCATCATCATCTATCATCCCATCCATTACATCATCATCCATCCATCCACCCATCCATGCCATCACCATCCCATCCATCCATGCATCCATCATAATCATCATCATACCATCATCATCAATTCCATCATCATCCATCCATGCCATGCCATTCCATTGGCATCATATGCCATCCATCCATCCATCATCATCATCCATCCATCATCATCATCATCATCATCATCATCCATCATCATCATCATGCATCATCATCATGCATCGCATCATCATCATCATCATGCATCATCATCATCATCATCATTCATCATCATCATCATCCATCTCATCATCATCATCATCATCCATGCCATCCATCATTATCATCATCCATCCATCATCATCATCATCATCCATCCCATCCATCATCCATCATCCTCATCCATCCATCCATCATCCATCCATCATTCATGCCCATCCATCCATCCATGCATCCATCCATTCCATCTATTCCATCAATCCATCATCCTCCATCATTCCATCCATGCCATACATCATCCATTCTATGCCATCCATCCATCCATCATCCGATCCATCCATCCATCCATCCATCCATTCCCATCCCATCCATCCATCCTACCATCCATCCATCCATCATTCCATCCATCCATCCCATCCATCCCATGCATCCATCCATTCCATCTCATCCATCCATCCATGCCATCATCCATCCATGCATCCATCCATCCATTCCCATGCCATGCATGCCCCCATATCCATCCATCATCCATCCATCATCCATCATCCATCGGCCATCATCCATCCAGCATCATCCAATCATTCCATCATCGCATGCGCATCGATCGCCATCCATCCATCCATCCATCCCCCTCCATTCATCCATCCAATCCATCCCCCATCCATCCATACCATCCCCATCCATCCCCACCATCCTCCATCCATCCATCCCCCCCATGCATCCTTGCCATCCATCCATCCATTTCATCCATCGCATCCATTCCATCCCCCCATCCATCCATCCGCCCCTCATCCCCACATCCATGGCAATCGCGCCCCCATCCATCACCATCCATCCTCCCGATCCATCCATCCATCCATCCCCCGCATCATCATCCCCCATCCATGCATATCCATTTCCATTTCCCCCATCCCATCATCCCCCCCATCATATCCACCATCCATCCCAATCCCCGCCATCCATCCCCCATCACCCCAGTTCCCATCCCCCCATCCATCCCCCCATCCCCATCCATGCCACCATACCATCCCCATAGCATCCCCCCCATCCCCCATCCATCCCATCCCCATCACCATCCATGCCCCACCATCACCCCCCATCCACCCCCATCCATCCATCCCCCCCATTCCGTCCCCATCCATCCCCCCTCGCCCATCCCCCATCCCCCACCCCCATCCACCATCATCATCATCCCCATCCCCCATCCCCCCATCGCCATCCCTCCATCCCCGGCCCCCATCATCCCCATCCCCCATCATCCCCCCATCATCCCCCATCATCCCATCATCCCCCATCCCATCCCCATCCCCATCCATAACCCAGTCATCCCCCATCCCCATCCCCCTACCATCATCCCACCCCATCCCCATCACCCCATCCCGCATCATCCCGCCATCCCCCCATCCCCCCCATCCGCCCATCACCATACCCCCCATCCCCCCCCCGCCCCCATCCTCTCCATCCCCCGGCATCCCCCCATCATGCCCATGCATCCCAGTCCCCCCAATCCCCCATCCATGCCCCCATGGTCCCCACCATCCATCCCCCGCATATCCATCCCCCATCCCCATCTTTCGCCGCATCCCCCACATCTCCCGTCCCCCCAATCCCGCATCAATCCCCGTCATACCCCCGAGGAGGCCCCATCCCGCCATGCATCATCGCCCCATCCCATTTCCCATCCACCATCCATCCCCCATTACCATCCATTTCCACCATCCCATCCCATCCATCCATCCATGCCCCCATCCTCCCCCCATCCATACCCGCCCATCCTCCCCATCCATCCCCCCATCCAGCCCCAATCCACCCCATCCAACCCCCCCATCCATCCCCCCATCCCATACCCCACATCCCGAGCCATATCCCCCCATCCATCCCCCCATCCACCCCCCTATCATCCCGCATATCCCCATCATGCCGCATGCCATTCATCATCCCCCATAGCCATATCCCACCATCCATCCCCCATCATCCCATCCATCCCCTCATCCCCCATGATCCCCCATCATCCCCCCCCGCCCCCCATCCCATCATCTCCCATTCCAGCCATCCATCCCCCATCCCCACCACGCCCATCATCCCATCCCATCATTCCATCCACCTCCAATCCCCCATCCCATGCCCCCCATCCCCATAGCATCCCCCATCCGTACCCCCATCCCCGCATCATCCCTCCCATCCCCATCCCGCCATCCCCCATCCCCATGCATTCCCCCCATCAAATCTCCCCCATCATCCCCCATCCATCACCATCCCCCCATCCCCATCATCCCCGCATCCATCTCTCCCCATCCATCCCATCGCATACCCCATCACCCCATCCGATCCCCGCCCATGCCCCCATCCATCCCGTGCATCGCCCATGCATGCCCCCCATCATCCCCATCGTGCATCATCCGCATCATCACCCATCAGATCCCCCATCATCCATCTGGCCCCCTATGCATCCCCCCCATCATCCATCCATCCCGCTCATCCATCATCATGCCCATCATCATCATCATCCCGCATAATGCCACGAATCAGCATCATCGCGCATCATCCCCATTATCTATCCATCATCCCGCATCATCGCCCATCAGCCATACCATCATCCATGCCATGCCCCATCCCGCTCATCCCGCAATAATCATCAAAATCATCATCATACCTATCATTCAATAAATCATCATCCCCCCAATCCATACATTCCCCCCATCATCCCCCCATCATCCCGCATCGTCATGCCATGCATCCCCTTAACCATCCATCCATCCCCGGCATCATCATCATACCCCCATCATCAATCATCCCCACATCAATCCCGCATCCCCCATCATCGCCGCATCCATGCGGGCGCCGCCATCATCACCCGCATCAATCCCTCCCATCATCATCCCCATCATCCCCCATCATCCCGCACATCCTTATCCAATTCCATCCCCATCCCCCATCCCGGCATCATCCCACCCATGCATCCCCATTCCATCCCCCATCATCATACCATGCCCCATCCATCCATCCCCCCAATCCATCCCCATCCATCCCCCCCATCCATCCCCCAACATCCCCGATCCATCCCCCCATCAATCCCCCCCCATCCCCATCATCCCCCATCCCCGCCATCCCCCATTCCCCCATCCATCCACCCATCCACCCCCCATCCACCATCCCATCCATCCATCCCCCCATCCACCATCCCCCATGCCATCCCCCATCCCCATACCCATTCCCATTCCCCCCATCCCCCATCCCCCATTCCCCCATCCCCCATCCCCCCACCCCCATCCTCCATCCTCCCCTCCTCCCCCATCATCCCCCATCCATCCCCCCTCCACGCATCCCCACCATCCATCCCATCCCTCCCATCCCCCATCCCCATCCCCCCATCCCCATCCCATCCCCCATCCCCCCATCCCCACATCCCCCATCCCCCCATCCCCGTCCCCGCCATCCTCCATCCCCATCCCCAATCCCCCATCCCCCGCATCCTTCATCCCCCATCCCCCCATTCCCATCATCCCATCCCCCCATCCCCATCATCCATCATCCATCCATCCATCTCCCATCGCCCCAGCCCCCCAACGCCGCCCGTCCCCACCCACATCATCCCCATCAAATCCCCCATCTATCCCCCATCCCATTCTCTCCAGCCATCCATCTCATCCATCCCCCCACACCATCCATATCCATGCGCCCCATCGCCATCTTCCCCCTCATTTCCCCCATCCGCATCATCCATCCCCCCCATCCGCATCCCCCATGCCATCCATCCCCCTACCATCCATCCCCCCCCATCCATCCATCCATGCCATCATCCCCCATCCATGCCATCATCCATCCATATCGCCCCATGCCATCATCCATCCATTCACTTCCATCCATCCATCCCCCATCCATCCCCCATCCATCCCCCATCCATCCATTGCATCCATCCCCCTCCATCCATGCCACCATCCCCCCATCCATCCATCCATCCCCATGCCATTCCATGCCCCCCCATCCATCCCCAATCCATCCATCCATCGCCATCCATCATCATCCGCCTCGCGTCCCATCATGGCATCCATCCATCATCATCATCATCATCCATCATCCCCCCATCCCATCCATCTCCCCCCATGTGCAATCATCCCCATCCCCATCCCCCCATCCCCATCATCCCCGTCCATCCATCCATCCATCCCCCATGCCATGAAATCCCCCCTATCCATCATCCCCCATCCATCGCCCATCCCCATTCGCATTCCCATCCATCCCGCCATCCATCCATGCCACATCCATTCCCCCCACCAGTATCCCCCCATCCATCCCCGCATTAACATCCCCCATCGCATGCCATCCCATCCCATGCCATCCATCCCCCATCCCCCATCCCCCACCATCCCCCCCATCCCCCCCATCCCATGGCCATCCCCCATCCCCCATCATCCCCTCCCCCATCCCCCCTCCATCTTCAATCCCCCCATGCCTCCATTTCCCCATCCCTGCCATCCCCCATCCATGACCATCCCCCCATACCCAACCATCCCATCCATGCCACCATCACCCGCATCCATCCCCCATCCTCCCCCATCCCCACATCCTCCCCCCCATCCCCGCATCCATCTCCCCATTCACCCACCCCATCCCCCCATCCTGCCCCCCATCCATCCCCCCATGCCATTTCCCCCATCCCCATCCGCCCCCCATCCCCCATCCCCCCACCATCCCCCATCCGTCCCCCCATCCCCATCCATCCCCCATCCATCCCGCCTCCCCCATCCCCCCATCCAAATCCATTCCCCCCCCATCCCCCCATCCATCCCCCATCATCCCCCTCCATCCATGCCGCGCCTCCATCTCCCATACCCCCCATCCATCCCCCATCCATCCCCCCATCATCCCCCCATCATCCCCCATCATCCCATCCCCCATCATCCCCCGCCATCCCCCATCCATCCGCCCATCATCCCCGATCCATCCCCGCCATCATCCCCATCAAGTGTGTCCCCATTCTTTTTCCCGCATCATCCATTCCAGCGTCTATCCCCCATCCATGCCCCATCCCCCCATCCATCCCATCCCCCATACGCCATCCCGCCCCCGCCATCCCCATCATCCCCCCATTCCATCCCCCATCCATCCATCCCCCCATCCACCCCATCCATTCCATCCCATAGCCATCCCCCCAACCATCCCCCCATGCGCTCCCCGCCCATCCATCCCATCGACATCCCCCATCCATCCATCCGTGTGTTGGTTGATCCCCCATCCCGCCCCAATCCATCCCCCCAGTCTCCATCCCCCCATCCATCCATCCCCATCCCCATCCATTCCCCCCCCACCTAGCCCATCCATCCCCCATCCCCATGCCCCCATCCCCCCCCATCCCAACCATCCACCCATCCCCCATGCCCATGCGCCCATCCCCCCATCCACCCCCATCCATACCCCCCATCCAATCCCCCCATCCCACATCCATTAACATCCCCCCACCATCCCCCACGTCCATCCCCCCCATCCCCATCATCCCCATCCCCCGCATCCCCATTAACCCCATCCCCCCTCCCCGACCATCCCCCGTCCCACCCATCCAATACATCCCCCACCATCCGCCGTCCCCCCATTCCCCCATCCTTCATACCCATCCATCCCCATCCCCCATCCCCCATTCCCATCCCCATCCCCCATCCCCCTCCGCCCCATCCCCCCATCCCCCATCCCCCCATCCCCAGCATCCCCAGAAACCCCATCGCCCCCATCCCTCTCCCCATCATCATCCCATCCATCCCCGCATGCATCCCCCCATCCAACCATCATGCACCCAGTCATCCCCATCATCCCCCCATCATCCCCCATCATCCCCCATCATCTCCCCATCATTCCCCCAATCAATCCGCCCATCATCCCGGCATGTCATCCTCCCATCCATGCCGAGCCCATACATCCATCCATCCCCCATCATCCCCCATCATCCCCCATCCATCCCGGCTTTATATAGCATTCGCCCGCATCATCGCCGCATTCATCCCGTAATACATCCTGCCCCGATCATGCCCCCATCATTCCCATCCATTCGCCATCCCTCCATCCATCCATGCCCCCCATCCCATCCATCCCCCCCGTCCAAGCCCATCTTCCCATCCATCCAATGCCATCCCATCCCCCCACCATCCACCCCATCCATCCCGCCCATCCATCCCCAGCCATTCCCATCCCCCACCCCCGCCCATCCCATCGCCCCTCCCCCATCCCATGCCCCTATCCCCCATCCATCCCCCCATTCCATCCCATCGCATCCATCCCCACTCCCATCCATCCATCCCGCCCATCCCATCCCCCAGCCCCATCCACCCCCATCCCCCATCCATCCCCCCAGACCGCCCCATCCCCAATCCCCTCCCGCAGTCATCCCCCATCACAGCATCCCCCAATCTATCCCCATCCACTTCATCATCCCCATCATCCCCCATCATCCCCATCATCGCCATCATCCATCTCCATCAATCCCCATCATCCCATCATTCCCCGCATCATTCCCGCATCAGAGCCCATCATCCCCGCACATCCCGCACACCCGGCATCATCCCGTGCATATCACCGCATTCATCCTCATCCCGCTCATCCCGCATCATCCCCATCATCGCCCATCAATCCATCCGTGGCATTTCCGCCATCCCCATCCATCTCATCCCCATCCATCCCACCATAATCCCCCATCAACCCGCATCATCCATCCCATCATCCCCTGCCATCCAATCCCCCCATCGCCCATCCATCCCCCATATCCATCCATCTGTCATCCCACATCATTCCCTCATCAATCCCATCACCATCATCATCCCCATCCACCTCATCCCATCATCACCCCATCCATCCCCCCATCCATCCGCCAGATCCATCCCACCATCCCCCCCATCCATCCATCACATCCTTTCCCATTCCCGCACATCCTAAACCCACCCCATGCCCCATCATACACCCCCCCATCCCCCTATCGTCAAAGACAGACTATTCCACTCCCCATCCCCATCCCCCAATCCCCCATCATTACTTCCCCCATCTCCCATCACCTCATCCCCCATTGGGGTCCATACCCCATCACGCCACTCCAACCCCAATGCCACCATCCTCCCCCATCCCCCGGCTTGGCCCCGTGAACCATCACAACCAACCTCAGACATCCCGCATCCCCATCACCTCTTCATCCTCCATCCCCTCACTCCACCCAGCCCCCTATCCCCCTCCCCCATCATCCATCATCCCCCCAGTCATCTCTCCCCATCATAACCATCATCCCCCATCATAGATCCCCCGATCATCCCCCATCCTCCCTCATCATCCCGAATCTTCGGCATGGAATCCGAAAAGTTTTTGGAAAGACCGTGCGGTGAGCCTAACAAGGCCACTACGGCAGATATCACCAATTCATGATTGGACTGATTATTTTGCAGACGGCTCTTTGATGTGCAAGTAGGTTATTGATCCAAGTTCTGGAATGCTAGGGACTTTTGTCCCTCAAGCTGATGGACCTCAGATAGAGGCCGCACCAACATGGTTTGTCAAGACTTTACCACCCAGGAGGTGTTTCTGTTCTCTCAATCCTACGGAAAAACTCCTCCCCCGGGGTAGATGGTATCCCTGCAGAATGGTACACGATTTGCTTCCCCATGAGGCACACTCCCGATTTGTACAAGCTATGACTAACCTGTTTAATCTCATCCTGGAAGACTTTCTTACCACCCAGCCAATGGGCTGCAGCTGGCCTTGGTACCCGTACGCAAAATCCAAAGGCAGTGTGTATTGACAAGGGACCCAACTATCGAGGTCTTGCGGTGAGCAACTCCATAGGAAAGATCTTCTCCGCCTTTGCATGCTACGTAGACTAGATGATTGGTCAGAAGAATTCAACCTCAGAGCCGCTGGCCATATGGATTTAGAAGTGGTAGGGGTACTGCAGATGCATCATTTTCATTCTATTAACCCATATTGTAGATAAATATAGAGAAAAGAAAAAACCACTCTTTGTGGCTTTTTGTTGATTTCAAGAAGGCTTATGATTGGGTCAACAGAGACTTGCTATGGATTGCTTAGCAAGGCTAGGAGTCAAAGGACCCCTATCTCAGTGTTCTGAAGTCCATGTATAATCATGTTGTTTTTCCAAGTTCGCCTACATGGGGACCATTGGATCCTCCTTTCCATCCCTTGTAGGGAGTTAAACAAAGGAGACCCCCTATCCCCCACTCCTATTCGGTCTGTTCATTGATAGAATTGAATCGTTCCTCCAATCCAAGCTCCCAAATGTAGGGGCTGAGCTTGCGACAAGGGGAAAGATTCTGCAACTGTTACTTTATGCTGATGACCTAGCTATAATGGAATAAACATAGAATCCCCGGCAGATATGCAAGCGATGCTTGACTGCCTGAGAGATTTTCTGAGAGGCTACACTAAGATGGCTGTGAATATAAAGAAAACTGAGATTGTCGTTTTCAACAAACAATTCTGTGATGAGGCCGCCATGGATTCCTGATTACAAATTTTGTCTATGATGGGAGCACAACTTTCTAACAAAGTTATCTTTTATCTACTTGGGATCCCTCTTTGTGGATGGTGACTCAAGCAATCGTGCAAGCTGCTTTTTCTAGGATGCTCCTAAGGCCCAAAAGGCACACCACTTGCTTCGTAGGCGATGCCATACTATGGAGATATACACAATATTGATATTCTCACCACCTGTTTGATTCTCTGTACAACCTATCCTGAATTTTGGCTGTGAGGTGTGGGCTCCTTCTATTCTGAACAACACACTTATCTCAAATGAACCATATGGCTTGTGAGAAATGGCATAGAGGTATACTTAAACAAATGTTGGGTGTTTTGCCAATCTACTACATCTAATATTATCATGGAAGAGCTGGGTAGAACCCACCGTTGTGTTTTGCTTGGCTTAAACAAGCTTTGCGCTTCTGGAACAAGACCATACAATAAAGAACCTGAGGATCTCATTAGAATGGCTCTTGAGGAATCTTTTTTGACTCCACACTGGGCTGGGTTCATGACTTGCGTTGTGCTCTCCACAAGCTAGGATCGCAGTGAAAACATCAACATTTTGGAGGCTGTCGATGTCGAAGTATTTGTCTGAAGTTTTTGAGTCATGGAGGGTTTAAGTACCCAAGTGACACCAATGCAGTTAGAGACAATCCCTGATGAGAGAAAGGGTTTGGCTTTAAACGCCTCCGATACAAAAATGGCTTCGCAGCCAACAGCAATGATGAGAATGGCTTTGATTCCTTTACAGTATCCGCCTTACATAAGCAAATCAATTCGTTCTATAGCACAGTTTAGAATGGGTTTTCCCATTGGCTGAACACAGAAAGAATGAAGGGTGGTGGATAGAGCGACACATCCTGCCTCGCTCAATGAGACACCTGTCAAATGTGTGGGTTCCAAAAAACTAGAGGATGAAATGCCATAGTTTGAGTGCCCTTTTTAATAATGATATTCGCCTCCGCTACCAGAATCTGTTTACAGATATTTATAGGCATGTCCATGAGGATACCAGACTTAACCGTATGGAATGTGGAATTCTGCGATTCCACCATTCAGAACCTTATGATGGAAATGGCACTAGTCTTTTTGGAGCAACCTAGCCGACTATCTTTCTACTTGTAGAAGAGCAAGACAGGAAGCCCTGGACTGCTTAGTGGCACGTAATTTATTATCCCTTTTTTTTCTTCTTGAGACTTCTCATTTTTAGCTTCTTACCTCCGCCACTGGTAAGTGGTTGAGATCTGGGTCCTGCTCTAAGGGGTTTAATACCTACGCCCACCAAAACGGTGGTTGGGAGTTTGATTTGTTTTGTCCTCGACACACCCCCTGATGTAATGGGGTTTTTGCTTTGTGGGTGCTTTTTCTTTTTTTGTTTAAAGCACAGAGTCTCATACAGCCCTCGCGGTGTCAAGTAAGACTTTAACATGTAATGTAATGTAATGTAATGTAATCCCTATCATTCCCATCATCCCCCATCCCGCATCATCCCTGCCATCCCCATCCATCCCCCCATCCCATGCCCCGCCCATCTCCCCCATCCCCATCGTACCAGGTCCCACATAACCCCCACATCGCCTCATTTCCCCATCAATCCCCCCATCCCATCCCACAATCCAATCCCCCATCATCCCTACATCATCCATCCATCCATGCCCCCATCCCAATCCATTCTTACATCCCCCCCACCCATCCATCCCCCCCATCCCCCCTCATTCCCAAATCCATCATCATCAGCCCACCATGCATCCCCCATCATCCCCTTCATCAATCCCCCATTTCATACCCGCATCATCCCCCACCATCCCCCATCATCCCCAGCATCATCCCCCATCATCCCCATCATCCCCCCATCATATCCGCCCCATCATCCCCCTTCATCCTTATAAGCCATAACCATCTCCCTCCATCATCACATCCCCTATCCCCTCACCCCGATCATACCCCCCATCCATCCCCCCCTCCCATCCACCCTCCACCCCTAAATCCAACCATCGAGACGATCTATCCCCACCTTTCCATCCCCCAATCCATCCGAGGACTGCTTCATCCCATCCCATCCCCCGTACCCCATCCACCACACACCATCCATCACCCTTCAATTCCGATTCTACATTCCATTCCCCAGCCCATGCGTCCCGACTCCACGCCCCTTCCATCCCCCAAGTAGTTCACAGTCCATGCCCCAACGCCAACCACCCCTTTCATCCCCCGGTCTCTCCCAGTCCCCCAAATACCCTACCCCACCACCACCCACCCAGAGCTCATACACCTCCAGTAGACTTAACATGCCCAATCCATCACGCCATCATCCCCATCATCCAGCACATCCCCCATGCCATCCCCCAGCATCCATCCCCATCCACATCGCCCACCGCCATACCCATCTTATCCCCCACCCCATCCCACCTTAATCCCCCATCAATCCCGCCCATCTCCAGTCCTTGCCCCGCCCCATCCCACAACATCCCCACCATCCCCATCCCCCCATCCATTCCGTTCCATCCCCAAAATCCCCCATTCCCATCCCGCAAACCATCCACCCAATCCCCATCATCCCCATCCCCATCCCCATCCCCACCATCCACCCATCCCTCATCCCATCCCCAATCCATGCCCATCCCATCGCCCCCATCCCGCCATCGCCCTGCCCATCCCCATAAATCCTCCCATCTACCCATGCCATCCCCCATCCCCCCCATCCCATCCACGGCCAGCCCTCATCCCCATCCAGTCCCATCCTCCCATCTTCCGAGTCCAACCCTCAATCCAATCCATCCCCCCATCCCCTTCAATCCATCCACCCACCCGGAACGGCTCCTCCATCCAGTCTATCCACCATTCCGCCACCTCCATACATCACCCCACCCTATCATCATGCCATAACCCCAATAGCCTTTTACTCCCCCCATCCCACCCACACCCACCCCTCCATGTCCATCACTGCATCCCGGCCCATGGCCACCACGCACCTCCTCAAGTCCGCCAATCCATCCCATACAGAGCTGCATGCGAGCCCTCCATCCCATCTCGACCACCCCTCCAGTCCCTGCATTCATCCCAGTTCCCCCATCCCGAACCATCAGCCCCTCCCATCTTGCCATCCTCCCATATTGGGTATCCCCCCCAAATCCCAGTCACATCCACCGCCTTCATCCCGCATCCTATCACAGGAATCGGTCAATCCCATCCCCCAATCAGCATCCACACCACTCCCTCCACCGGAGGCGGCGTCAGCGGCCAGTCGAGGTAGATACTGCGCGGCGCGGGCCCCCAATTCCATCCCACTCATCCATCCAATCCCATCATTCCATCGCACACCACCGCCTCCATCCCGCAATCCATCCCATCCCATCCCCCCATCCATACTTCCATCCATTCCATCCCCCATTGCGGCCGTTGTGTCTCCCCCGCCATCCCACATCCATTCCCCCCATCCATACCCCCATCCATGCCCAATCCATACCGCACCCCTCCATCCCCCCATCAATACCCCATCCATCCCTTCCAACCCCCCATCCATACCCCAACCATACCCCTCCATCCCTCATTCCATCCCCATCCATACCCCCTCATCATACCATGCATAGCCCATCCCCACCCCTCCATGCCCCTCCATCCATCCCGGGGCGATCATCCGATCATCGGCCCCCCACTCCAGGACGCCTTCCCTCATCGAATCCCGCCATACCATCCCTAAGTAGCCCATTCTCTTCCATCCCATCCCACCATCCATCCCCAAATCCATCATCCCATCCCCCCCCCATCCAACACCTCCCCCATCCATCCCCAATCTGGTTGCATCCCCCCAATCCCACATTCCCCATGCCCCCATCCATCCCCATCCATCCTAATCATCCCCCCATCCATCCCCCATCCCATAACCCCACGCCCCTCATCCCCCAAGACCATCCCATGCCCCCATCCGTCCCCCATCCACCACCCACCGTCCCCCATCCATCCCCAAACACATCCATCCCCGGCCATCCATCCCCATCCATCCCTCCATCCATCCATCCATCCCCCCATCCACTCTCCCCATCGCCCATCCCCCCATCCACCTCCCCCCCCCCCATCCCCATCCCCTCCCCCCATCATCCCCCCCCATCCCCCCATCCATCCACCTCATCCCAGTCTGTCACCTCCCCGCCCTCATCCCCCGTCCCCATTCCCCATCCCCTCGGCTTGTCCATCGCGTCCAATTCCCCCCATCCCCCAATCCCCCCCCCATCCCATGCCCATGCCCATCGCCCCCATCCCCGTCCCCCCATCGCCCATCCCACCATCCCCATCACCCCATCCCCATTCCCCCAATCCCATTCCGCCAGCATCCCAATCCCACATACCCCCATCCCCCTTCCATCCCCCAGTCAGCCATCCCCCATGCCCCCCCATTCATCCGTCCATCATGCCCCACCATCCCTCCCATCATCCCATCATCCCCCATTCATCCCCATCCTTCCCACCCCATCAATCCCAAATCCCCATCAATCTCCCCATCCGCATCGATACCATGCATACCCTCATCCCCCCATCCCCCCATCACCCACATCCCCCCATCCCCCATCTCCCCCATCATATCCATCAATTTCCCATCATCCCCATCCCATCCCATCATCCCCCCATCCATTCATCCTAATCATATCATCATCACCAACTATCATCCCATCTATCATCCCCACATCCCATCCCCCTATCATCCCTACCATCCACCGATCCCCTCCATCCATCCGGCCATTCCCCTCCCTCCCCCTCCAACATCCATCATCCACCATCCATTCCAATCATCATCATCCCATCCAACCCACACCCTATCAAAAAATCCCCCCCCCCCCAAAATTCTGCCATCCATCGCCCTATCATCCCCCAAGTCCCATCACATCCCCCCTATATCACCCCTATCTCCATCCATAGCCCCCATATCCCCCTCCATCCATCCCCACATCATCCCCCCATCCATCCATCCCCCCATCATCCCATCCATCCATTCCCCCATCCATCCACCATCCAATCCCCCATCCATCCCCCCATCGCATCCCCCATCCATCCACTTCCACCTCCTCTCCATCCCATCCATAATCCCATCCATCCGCCCATCCCATCATCTCATCCATCCCCCCCATCCATCCCGTCCAGATCCATCCCATCCATCCCCCACAATCCCCCCCATTGTCCATCCCCACAGCCAATCCTCCATCCATCCCCTCCATTCATCCCCCCATCCATCCCCATCCTCCCCCCCATCCTCCCCCATCCATACCCCCATCCATACCCCGCATCCATACCCCCTCATCCCCCTCATCCATAACCGCATCCATCCCCCATCCCATCCCATCCATCCCCCCCATCCATCCCCTCATACTATTCCCGACTCCATCCCCCCATACATCCCCCCATCCCCATCCCTCACCCCATCCCCATACATCATCCCCATCATCACCCCTTGCCATATCCCCCCATCATCCCCCATCCATCATGCCCCTATCATACCATCCACTCCCCCCTATCATCCCATCCACATCCCCAGTCATCCCCCATCCCGTCCCATCCCATCCCCGCCATTGACCATCCATCCCCACATCCATCCATCTCTCGGTCCATCCCATCCCATTCCATATCCCCCCATCCATCCATCACCATCCCCCATCCATCCATCCCTATCATCCCTTCATCCACCATCCCTCATAATCATCCCCCCATCCATCCATCCCCATACATATCCATCATAACCCCAATCATACCCATCCATCCATCATCCCCCCATCAAATCCCTCATCCATCCATCCAATCTCCATCATCCAAATCATCGCCATCCATCGCACCCCCATCCATCCATTCATCCCGCTCATCGACCCCATCCATCCCCATCCATACCCTATCCACCCCCCATCCCATAGCCCCCATCCATCTCCCCCCCATCCTCCATCCACCCATCCTCCATCCCCCCATCCATTCCCCCATCCATCCCCCCATCCATCCCCATCCCCCCCCATCCATCTCACCCATCCATTCCTTCCCATCCAGTCCCTCCATCCAATGCCGCCCCATCCATCCCCCATCCCATCCCCTCATCCATCCATCGATCCCACATCCCATCCCCCCTCCATCCCCCAAACATATCAATCATCCCCCCGGATTGCCATCCATCATCACATCCATCATCCCATCATACCTCCATCCCCCAACTGCCATCATCCCATACGCATCCCACTCCGCACCCCACCCCCCATCCAGGTCCCCAAGTCTACCCATCCCATCTCCAGTTCATTCCATCCCACCCACCCATTCGTCCATCCCCCATCCCATCCGCATCCATCCCATCCATCCATACCATCCTCCATCCATCATCCTATTCCATCATTACCACATTCCTCCATCCCCCCAATCCATCCCAATCTGCATCCATTCGCCATGCCCTGCCATCGCCCAACCATTACCATCCCAGTCCATCCATCCCATCCCACCCCTCCATGCCCATCCCATCCACCCATCCACCCCTCCATCACCCCATCCATCTCCATTTTTCCCAAATTCTCACCCAATGTCCCATCCATCCCGACCCCTTCATCCCTCCCATCTCGCAATCTCAATACCATCCCCCATTCAAAACCACCACGCCCGTCCATCGCCCCAATGCATCCCCCATTCCACTTCATTCGCATCCAGCCACGCCCTCCATACCACTGCCACATCCCAGTCCCGCCACATCCAATCCTTGCCACCGCTCCATCCCCATCCATCCCATGTTCCCACAATCCATCCCATCCATCCACCACCCTCATCCCCAATCATCCTGCCTATCAACGCCATCCATGCTCATCCCCCCATCCCATCTTCGAACCATCCCTGTCCATCCATCATCCCATTCCCATCCCAATCCCATGCCCACCACCCACCGCCTCCATCCCCATCCATCTAATCCCATCTCCATCCCATCCACCATCACCCTGCCGCTCCATCCTCAAATCCCATGCCATCCCCATCCCCCCTCATGCTCATCCATCCCCTCCATCCCCACAATTTCCATTCAATGGCCCACCCACCCCTCACATCAATCAATCATTCACCATCCCATGCCTTCATGCCATCCCCAAGCCATGCCACACCATTTCACACCCATCACCCCTCCATCACCCCGCAAATCATCCCATCCCAATCATTAATTGCCCCCCATCATCCAAATCCATCCCTCCCATCCATCCCCCCATTCCCATCCACCCCTCATCCCCAATCCATCCCATCCATCCAATCCCATCCACCATCCATCCCCCCATCCACCCACCCCTCCATCCCCCAATCATCCATCCATCTCGTTCCCCACCCATCCATCATCACCCCTCCATCCATCCCCCCATCTCATCCCCCCATCCCATAGCCATCCCCCATCATGTCTCCATCAAATCCATCCATCCCAATCCCCGTGATCTCCCCCACATGCGCCATCGCACCCACCTTTCCATCCCCATCCATCCCATACCCGTTATGCGCATCCCCTCCAATCCACCCGCACATTACACCCCCCAATCCCCCCCATCCTTCCCATCCCCACTCCATCCCCCATCCATCCATCCCTCCATCATGTCCCCCACAATCCATACCCGCGCACCTATGCCATCCCAGACCATCCATCCCAATCCTCCATCCCCCCATCCACCCCTCAAAATGGTACCCATCCATTGCCCCCCATCCACCCATCCATACCTCATGCCACCAGCCCCCCGCCTCACTACCCCATTCCATCCCCAATCTCCATTCCCCCCAATCATCACCCATCCATCCTCCCATCCCCCAATGCGGTCCAATCCATTGCCAGCGCCATCCATCCCACCCCTGATTAGTCCATCCGCCGAATCCATCCCACATCCCCCCATCCCATCCCCCGATATACACCGACTCCCCCATCCATCAATGAAACCCATGGGCCATCCCTCCCCCTCCATACCCCCATCATTCCATCCTAACCCCTCCATCCCCAGCTCCATCCCCAATCCCCATGTCATCCCCCCATCATCCCCCCCAGTCCATCCCCCCATTCATCATCCCCCATCCACCCATCATCCCCCATCCACCCATCCCCCATCATCCCATACGAATCCCCCATCCCCCATCCCATCATCCCCCCATCTCCGAATCATCCCGCCATCCCGGCAGATCCCGCATCATCACGCATATCCCCAGTCATCCCGCATCATCCCATCCATCCCATACCCCCATCCATCTCCATTCCCCCATCCCC
Source organism: Microglena sp. YARC (assembly GCA_022414725.1). Taxonomy (NCBI): domain Eukaryota; kingdom Viridiplantae; phylum Chlorophyta; class Chlorophyceae; order Chlamydomonadales; family Chlamydomonadaceae; genus Microglena; species Microglena sp. YARC. The sequence continues at coordinate 10,003 of JAJSRW010001082.1, read as the reverse complement.
CCATCCCCCACCCCATCCCCCATCCATCCTCATCCCGTCCCCAATCCCCCATCCCCCATCCACATCCATCGACCATCCATCCCCCAGCCCTCAGCCCCATCCCCCCGATCCCCCATCTACCCCCCCTCCGATCCCCGCCCCATCCATACCCCTCCCCACCATTCCCCATAGCCCCCATCCCCTCATCCCACCATCCATCGCCCCCATCCATCCCGGCACCCATTCCCATCCCCCCCATGACCATCCCCCATTACCATGCCCCGCAATCCATCCCCCCATCCATCCCCCATCCCCATTCTCCCCTCATCCATCCCCCATGCCATCTCTGCCATTTGCTATCCGCACCATCCATTCCACCATCCATAACCACCACCATTCCCCCCATCCTCCCCCCACCCCATCCCCGAGATCCATCCCCACACCCATGCCCCCCGCCATCCACTACCATCCATCTCCCCTGCCATCCCACCCTCCATTCCCCCATTAAGCGCCCAATTCCGCATTCCCCCACCCCCCCCATCTCCATCCCCCCCCCCCACTCCCCCCCCTCCCATCCCCCATCCCCCATACCTCCCCCAGACCCCCCCATCCCCCCCTCCCCCCCCTCCATCCCCCATCCCCCATCAACCCGCATGCCCCCACCCATCCCCCCATCCCCCATCCCCCCCCCACCCATGCCCCCCATCCCCCATCCCCCATCTCCCCCCCATCCCCCATCCCATCCCCACTCCCACCATACCCCCACTCCATCCCCATGTCCCCATCCCCCCATCCCCACCCCTCATCCCCGCCGCCCCCATCAACCCCCATCCCCACCCCATCCCCCATCCCCACATCCCCATCCCTCCCATCCCCCATCCTCTCCCCATCCCCCATTCATGCCCTCATTCATCCCCCCCCACCCGCCCCCCCATCCCCCCCGCCATCCCCCATCCATCCCGCCCCCATCCCATCCCCATTCGCCCCCATCCCCCCCCATCATCCCCCCCCTCCCCACTCCCCCCATCGCCCGCCCAATCCCCCCCCACTCCGCATCCCCCCATCCCTCCCCGCATCCCCCCCGCACCATCACCCCATTCCCCCCCCGCCAATCCCCATCGCCCATTCCCATGCCCACGAAATCCCATTCCCATCCATCCCCGGCCACCCAGTCCCTCCCCCCGCCATCCCCGATCCCACTCCCCCCCATCCCCCCCCCGTCCCAACCATCGCCCCCACCTCTCCCCCATGCCATCCCCCCCCCATCCCCCCCCCCCCCATGGCCCCATCCATCCCTCCATCCCACATCCCCCTATCCCCATCCCCCCCATCCCCATCCCCCCCCGCATCTCCCCCATCCCCCATCCCCCTCCCCCTTCCTGCCATCCCCCATCCGCCATCCCCCCAATCCCCATCCCCCCCATCCCCCATCCCAGCCATCATAGCCCCCAGTCCATCCCCCATCCCATACCCCCCTCCAGTCCCCGCCATCCCCCCACCCCATCCCATCCCCCATGTATCCCATCCCAATCCTGCCATCCCACCATCCCCCCCCCATCCCCCCCACCAATGCCTCCATCCATCCCCCATCTCGCCCCCATGCCCCCCGCCATGCCCCCATCCATCCCCCCCCATCCCCCCCCCACATCCCACCCATCCCCCCCATCCCCCACATCCCCCCACCCTGCCACCATCCTCTCCTGCCCCCCCCCATCCCCTCCCCCCATCCCACGCCCCCACCCCCCATCCCCATCCATCCCCCATCCACCCATGCCCCCCCCCCATCCCCCAATCCCCATCGCTCCATCCCCTCCCCCATCCCCCACCCATCCCCCATCCATCCCCCCCCACCCCACCGCATCCCGCCATCCTCCCATCGCCCCCCCCATCCCATCCCCATTCCATCCACCCCGCCATCCCGCCAATCCCCATCCCCATCCGCACAGCACCCCATCCCATCCAATCCCACCCCCCATCCCCATCCCCATCATCCCATCCCCCCATCATCCACCTCCCTCCATCCCAACCATCCAATACCCCCCATCTCTTCCATCCACCGATCATCCCCTCCATTCATCACCCCCATCCCACCATATCATCCCCATCATCCCCCATCATCCCGCACCCCCCATCCCCCAATCCATCCCCCATACCAACTCCCCCCCATCCCGAATCCCCCATCCTCCCCTCATCCCATCCATCCCTCCATCCCCCCCTGCCGCATCTCCATCGTGTGACCATCCCCCAGCATCATCCCCCCCATCCATCCATGCCCATCCCCCCATCCCCATCCCACCCACCCGTCATCCCCAATCCATCATCGGCCATCCGCCCCCATCCACCCTCCATCCCCCCCCATCCCCTCCATCCCCCCCGTCCCCCAACCATTCCATCCCCATCAATCCATTCCCCGCCTCCATCCGCGCCCATCCCCGCAAGTCCATGCCCCATCCATCTTCACATCCCACCATTCCATCCCCATCGACGACCCGTGCCATCCATCCCCCATCCCCTCCACCATCACCCCTCCATTCCGCCCATCCCTCCCATCCCATCCCATCCGCCCCATCCACCCCCATCATGCCCCAGTACCCCCCATCCATCCCGCCCCCGCCCAATCACCCCGCACATCATCCCCCATCCCCCCCTCCCATCATGCAACTCATCCGTCTCATCATCCCACCATGCCATGACCAGTGCACTCATCCTCCCGCATTCCAGATCCATCCAAATTCCATCCCACCCCAGTCCATCCGCCCACCATCCATCTTCCGCCTCCATGCATCTCCAACCCACCATCATCCCCCATCATCCCTACCATCATCCTCCATATCCCCCATCCCCCATCCCCCAATGCCATCTGCCATCCCAATCATCCTCCATCATCCCCATCATCCCCATATCCCCATCTCCGCAATCCATTCCGCATCGCCGATCCCATCCCGCATCACTCCCGCATCACCCATACCCCATCCAATCCCCCATGCACATCCCCATCCACCAGTCCGCCCCCCATCCCGCATCATCCCGATCCAATCCCCCATCATCCCATCAATCCGCCCATCATTCCCCCATGCTCCCCCACCATGCAATCCGCCCCCAAAAGAAAAATCCGCGCATCATCCAATCATCCCCATATCCCCAATCATCCCCATCATCCCCCATCATCCCCAACATCATCCATCATCCCCCATCCCATCGGCCCGCATCATCCCGCATCATCCCGCATCATCATCCCGCCATACAGTCATCCCGCACATCCCCGCATCATCTCCGCATCAATCCCGCATCATCCCGCGATCCCCCGCATCACCCCTGTCCATCCCATCCCCCTCATCTCCCATCCGCATCATCCCTATTAATCATCCCCATCATCATCTCATTACGCCCATCCATCCCCTCATACCAGCATGCATCCACATCCATCCATCCATCATCACATGCCCACATCCGCCATCCATCATCCGAATCCACATCGCATCCCCCATTCCAATCCATCATCCATCCATCCATCCATAAAATCCGCCCCATCCCATCATTCCTCATCATAACCCATCATCCATCCCTCCATACATACCATCAACCATTCGATCCATCTCCATCCATCCTCCACCCACCATCCTCCATCATCCCCAATAACCATCATCCAATGCCATCCATCATCCATCATCATCAATCATCAATCCCATCCATCATCTCCATCCATAGCCATCATTCCACTTCCCCCATTCATTCATCCCATCATCCATCCATCCGGCATCATCCCGCGAATCATCATCATCATCATCCCCATCATCATCCATCATCATTCCCCACATCATCCCTCCATCCATCCATCCCCCCATCATCAATCCGCATCATCCCAATCCATCATCCCCATCATCCCAATCGACCAATCATCCATCCGCCGCATTCCATCCACTCCATCCATCCCATGTCATCCCATCCATTCCATCTCATTCCAACAATTCCATCATCCATACATCCTATTCCAGCCATCCCCCATCATTCATTCATCCCTGCATCACCTCCATTCCCATCCATCCCTCCATTCCATCCATTACATCCCCATCCATCCACATGCCGTCCATGCATCATCATGCCATATCCTCCATCCATCCATCATCCTCCATCCATCCATCATCCCCATCATTCCATCATTTCCGCATTCATCCGTTTCCTCCCTATCCTACCATCCCCATCCATCCCCACCATCGCGTCCCCCACCATACCCCATCCATCCATCCATCCCCCATCCCATCCCCCCCCCATCCCCCCTCATTCAGTACCCATCCCCCACCACCCCATGCCCTCCGCCCCATCATCCCTCCATCCATCCATCCCCCCACCATCAATCCAACAATTCCATCACCATCCCCCCTCCCCATCCCCCATCCCCAATCCATTCCCGTACCCCCCGGATCCATCCATCCCCCATACATCGCAACCATCCATCCCATCCCATTCCATCCCCAAAGCCATCCCCCCATCCCTCATCCATTCCCCCATGCCACCCATACCCCATCCCCGCACCCCCAATCTTCCATCCATCTCCCATCCCCCCATCCCATCTTCACCCCTCCACCCCCCATCCCCCCATCCCATCCCATCGCTGCCCATCCCCCTCCCACCCTTCCATCCCCCGAGATCTTCCACCTTCTCCCATCCCATTCCCCATGCGCCAACCTCCCCATCCCATCCACCCTCGTGCCACCCCCCGATCCCATCCACCCACCCCATCACCCCCATCCAATCCATCCCCATTGCCCCATCCGACCCACCCCCCCCCCCATGCGCCCTATCCCCCCATACCCCCCAAGTCCCATCCCCATCCCCATCCCCCCATCCCCCCATCCCCTCCACACCCATCCATTCCCCACCCATCCCCCGCCCCCATCCATCCCCCGCTCCCATCCCCAATCTCCCCCATCCCATCCACCCCATGACCCCGCCACCCCCATCCATCCCCAATCCCCATCCCATCCCCATCCCCCATCCCCATCTCCACCCCCCATCCCCCCATCCCACAATGCCCATCCCCCCCATCCCCATCCATCCCCCATCATCGCAATCCATCCCCCCCATCCCAATCCCCCCCCATCCCCATTATCCCCATCACGCCATCCCCCCGCCATCCCGCCATCATCCCATCCCCCCCCATCCCATCAATCGCCCAGTCTCCATACGCCAGCCCCAATCCATCCCATCTCATCAATCCCCCCATCCCAATCCCCATCCCCCATCCCCATCACCCCCATCATCCCCGCCGATCCATCATCCCCCCATCATCCACCCATCATCCCCCATCATCGCCCCATCCAATCATCCCCTATTCATACCAACCCATCCTCAATCCCCCCATCATGCGCTCCATCCATCCATCCCCCATCCCGTCCCCCATCCCATCATGCCCCCTATCATCCCCATCCATCCAATCCCCCTCCCATCCCCATATCCATCCATCTCCTTATACCATCCCCCGAATCCATCCCATACCCCTCCAATTATGCCCCACCATCCATCCCATCCCCCAATCCCTCGCCATCTCCATCCACCCACCTCCAATCAATCCCCCCGCCATCCATCCTCCCGCCCATCCATCCCCCGATTATCCCCCCGATACCAACCCCCAAGTCCATTGCCCCCATGCTCCCCCCTTCCATCCCATCCCCCCATCCTCCCCCCATCCATCCCCCCATGCCATGGCCCCCATCCATCCAGTCCCATCCCCCACTGGCACCCACCCTCCCCATCCCCCCAATCCATCCCATACCCATCATCCCATTTCATCCCCCAACATCCAACCCCATCCTCAACGCATCCCATCCACCCCATCCATGACCCAATATGCCCCATCCAACCCATTGCCATCCATCACCCCAATACCATCCATCCCATTGCCCCTTTGCCCATCCTGCCCATCCATTCCACACACCCATATCCCCCATCCCCCGCATCTCTCCCATCCTCCCCCATCAGCCATACGGCACCCACCCTCCATCCCTCCCCATTGCCCATACCCATTCCCATGCCATCACCCATCCACCCCCCCCCATCCCCCATCCATCCCCCCACCCATCCCCCCACCCCCCATTCCCCCATCACCCCCCATCCACCCCCATCCCACCCCATCCCCTCCCCATCCTCGCCCCCATCCATGCCATCAATCCATCCAATCCATTCCCTGCCCATGCATCCCCATCCATCCAATCATCCCCATCCTCCATCCATCATCCATCATTCCCCTATTGCCGCCCAATCCCATCCCGGCCCATCTCATTCGCATACCATGCCCATCCAATCGTCCCTCATCCATCGCCATCCATCCCATCATCATGTGCGTCAATCATCCCCATCCATCATCCACGATAATCCCCATGCCCCCATCCCCCTGCCACCCCACAACATCATCCCCGCCCATATTCATTCCCTCATCCCCCCCATCTGCCCCACTGCGCCATTATCCATCAATCCATACACCTCATCGCCATGCATCGCATCCCCTCATCCATCCCCATTGCATAGGCCATCCAAATGCATCAACTTCACCTCATCATCCCCATCATCCCCTATCATCATCATGCATCATCCATCCCATGCATCATACCCATCAATCATCCCATCATCCTGCGCGCCCATATCTCCATCAGTCATCATACCCCCATCCATGCCATCCATCATCCAATCCCATCCATCCATCACTGACCGTGAACTGCATCCATCATGCCGATCCTCCAATCATCCCACCGATCGAGTCCATCACCATCCCTTCCCACTCCCATCGCCATCCCAATCCATCATTCCCCATCTCCATCCATGTTTCCAATACCCCATAGCCCCCCATATCATCCCCTCCATACCATCCATCCATCCCCCAATTATCAGTCCCCCGCATCATGCCATCAATTTGCCATCCCCTGCATCCCTTACATCCCCACCCCATCCATCGATCCATCCATTGCCGCCCATCCATCCCAGCCATGCCATGCCCCCAATCCATCATCTGCCCATCATCCATCCCCCATCGCCCCATCCCATCCATCCCATCCATCCCCCCAGCCATCATCCATCCCATCAGCCCCATCCCCCATCATCCCCCATCCATCCCCCATCCATCCCCCATCCATACCAATCCATCCCATCTCATACCACTCCCATCATCCTTCCCCATCGCATCCCCGCACCATGCCCATTCACCCATTCCTGGTCATCCATCCCCCCATCCCCATTCCATCCCCTCATCGCCCCATCCATTATCCCCATCAACATCGATGCAATCATCCCCTCATCCCCATCCCCCCTCCACATCCCCCTACCATCCCCCTCGCATATCCATCCCACATCCCCCCATTCATCCCCATCCCCCCCATCATTCCCCAGCACCATCATCCCCCTCTCATCCCATCATCCCCATCATCCCCATCACACCATCATCTCCCCATCCATCCCTCCCCCATTCATCCCATCCATCATCACCTATCATCGCCGCCCCCATCCCCATTCTATCCATGCCCATCCCATCCGCCATCCATCCCCATCCATCCCCCACCTTTCATCATCCCCTCCAATCAGCCCCATCCGCATCCATCCCGCCCATCATCCCTCCAGTCCATCCACTCTCCCATCCCTCGAACCACCACGCGCCCCATTTCCTCCCATCCCCATCCATTCCCCCCATCTCAATCATGCCACCCCTCCATCCCGCCAATCCATCACAATCCCATCCCCCAACCCACCCCTCCATCCCACCATCCATCCCCATCCATCCCATCCCCCCGAGGCCGCCATCACACCACCCACCCCCTCATGTCCCCAATCCATCACAGTGCCCATCCGCCCTTCCTTCCCCACCCCCCTCCCCCAATCCATCCCATCCCAATGCCCCCCAGTCCCATCCTTTACCATCCCCTCCACCTCCTTAATCCATCCCAGTATGCCCCCCATCCCATCTCCACCACTCCATCCCACCCCCCATCCTCCACCGCCCCATCCATCCCCAATCCATCCCCCATCCCCCAGCCCAAACCATCCACCGCACCCCTCCATCCGCCCATCCATCCATCCCATCCCACCCCATGCCCACCACCCACCCCATCCATCCCCCCCCCATCCATCCCCCATTCGCATCATCCACCTCCATCCCCATATATCCATCCACCATGCCCGTCCATCCCACATCCCCGCATAGATCTCCCCATCCACCCAACCCTCACCATCGCCCCCAATCCATCCATCCCCATCTCCCCCCCATCCATCCCCCCATCCATCCCCCACCATCATCCATACCATCCATCCATCCATCATTCCCCCATCCATCCCCCCATCCATTCCCCCCATCCTTGCCCCCATCCCATCCCCCCATCATCCGCATCGCACACACCCCCTCCCCATCCATCAATTCCCCATCCCCATCCACGCATCCCTTTCCCCATCCCATTCCCGCCCCATCCCCACTTCCCCCACACATAAACCTCAACCACCCCCCATCTCCCCCCCCATCCCCATTCCATACCCCCCCCCATCCCCCCCGTGCCATCCCCCCCAATTTCCCCCTCCACCCCCTCCCCTCCCCACCCCATCCCCCCCCATCCTCTCCCATCGCCCCCCACCATCATGCCCCATCCTCCCCATTTCCCCCCCAATGTCCCCTGCCCATCCCCCCCCCATCATCCCCGCATCCCCCCCAATGCAATCCCCCCCCCCCCCCATCATCCCCATCCCTCCCCCATCCTCCCCCATTTCCCTGCCCATTGGTCCCCCCCCCATCCACCCATCCCCCCCCATCATCCCCCATCATCGCCCCCATTCTCCCCCATCCCCCCCAGTCACCTCCATCCCCCCCCCCCAATCATCCTTCATACCCATCCCCATCAATCCCCCATCCCCCCCCCATCCATCCCCCATCCCCTCCCCATCATCCCCATCCCCCCCCATACCCTCTACGATCCCCCATCATCCCCCATCCCCCCCATCATCCCCCCAAGCCCGATCATCCCGCATCATCCCATCACCCCATCATCGCCCCATCATACCCCCATCATTCCCCATCATCCCCCATCCATCATCCCCCATCATCCCCCCATCCATCATCGCCCCTATCATCTGCCCCATCCATCATCCCCCTATGCGATCCCCCCATCTGCCATCATCCCCCTATCATCTCCGCCCATCCATCATCCCCCTATCATCCCCCCATCCATCAATCCCCCCATCCATACATCCCCGCTATCATCCCATCATCCATCCATCCCACTATCATCCCCCATCATCCATGCTCCTTATCATCCCCGGCGAACATCCATCCGCCCACATTTATCCCCGTTTATCCTCCATCCCCACAATCATACCCCGATCCATCCATCCCCCCTCATCCCACCACCAATCCATCCCTCAATCCCCCATCATCCCCCATCCATCCCCCCCATACGCACCCCCATCCATACCCGCCCATCATTCCCCCATCCATCCCCACATCCATCCCCCCATCATCTCCATCCATCCGCCCCAATCACATCCCCCCATCCATCCATCCCCCATCCATCCATCCCCCACCATGCCCCCCCATCCATCCCCCCATCCATCCCCCCCATCCCATCCCCGGGGTCCGCCATCCATCCCCCATCCCATCCCATTATCCATCCCCCCAATCCAAATCCCCCATCCCCCATCCCCCCCAATCCCCCATCCCCCCATCCCCCCATCCCCACCATCCCCCAATCTTCCCCATCCCCCTCCCCATCGCCCCATCCCCCATCCCTTCCCCTTCCCCATCCCCGCCTCCCATCCCCACCCCCACCATTCCACCCACCCACCCATCCCCACTCCATCCCCCATCCATACCGCCCCTCCCATCCCCCCCCATCCCCACCATTCCCACCCCCCCCCATCCCCCACCCCATCCCCACCCCCATCCTCCCCGCCATCCCCCACCATCATCCCGCCATCCTCCCCCATGCCCCCCCATTTCCTGCCCCATCCCCCCCCCAATCATCCGCCATCCCCCCACATGATCCCCCATCCCCGC
>JAJSRW010000816.1:0-40165 GCA_022414725.1 Microglena sp. YARC | reverse complement strand
ACAGAGCCTCGCAGCCGCTCTGTCAAGCAGCAGTCCATGGCTGTCACAGTGCAGCAGGAGCAAGCAGAGGAGCAGTCTAACTGCAGCAGCTGCCTCAGCCTGTCATAGAAGAGGAGCAAGCAGCAGCCGAGTCAGAGCAGTCAGGAGCAGAAGTCGCCAGCCTTCAGACAGCCAAGAACAGCAAGCAGCAGCAGCCTCAATGCCTGTAACAGCATGCAGGAATAGGCAGCAGTCTACAGCCCAGCTTGTCCATTCCGAGCACAGCAAGCAGGCACCTAGCTCAAGGTCTCGTCATATGCAGCAGGATGCAGCAGCAGCAGCGCCCACCTGTCAGAGCATTATGATGCATCAGCAGCCCAGCCAGTCAGAGCACCAAAAAGGAAGTCAGACAGCATTAGCCCAGCCTGTCATACAGACATGCAGGAGCAGCAGCAGCCCAGCCTGTCACACTAGCAGCACGGAACAAGCAGCATGCACCAAAGCCCAGCTTGTTAGTGCAATGCAGGAGCCTCACCAGCCCAGGCTGTCACAGCAGGAGAGCAGCAGCAGCAGGCTAGCCATACGCTGCCCAGACCTGCTGTCAGAGCAGTAGGAGCAGTCTGCAGCGAGCCTGTCGGAGCAGCAGGAGCAGCAGGCAGCCATGTCCTGTCACAGTAATCAAGACAGCAGGCAGCACACTAGAGGAGTCAGCGACAGCCTGCTGCAGAGACTGTCTGCTGCCAGAGCAGCGAGGAGCCAGGCAGCAGCAGCCGCGCCTTGTACATAAGCAGGCAGAAAGCAGCAGCAGCCCGCAAACCCGTGACGTAATAGCAGACATACAGCAGGATCACGCTCTGTCACAGCAGGACTTTCGTGTATCGCACGTCCATGACGACATTCGCAGCCCAGAGCGTGCACGAAACAGCGAGCAAGCTTTGGTATTGCGGGAGTCACACCAATAAGCAAGCACTAAAAGCACAATGGCAGCTCTGTAGAAGACGCCCACTGCTGAAGACAGACGTTTGCACTAGGAGGAAGACAGAGAAGAATGAGAACAGAGTGGTCTTGCAAGAGTGCGATGGCTGCTTTTCTACAATAGAGGTTTACGTGAGAGCCACCCAAGCAAGCAGAAAGCTGGCAGAACAACAAAGACCGTCATACAAGTGCTTATAACCCTACAAAAATAATCCGCGCAAAGTGCTAAGCTGAGCTGGTTATAGAGCTATGTAGCAATTGGCAGAAATATTCGCGAAGCAGAATATATAAGCAGGGCTCGGTCAAACAGGTGGCGCTGCACGGGAGTGGAAGGTCGAGATGTAGCCGAGTGTGTGCGGGAAGAAGGGTTGGATAGCGGGCTCACTAAGGTGACTGTCGAGATGTTAAACTCGAAAGGGAGGACCTACTAGCTCGCCTCTTGAGATGAAGGATCAATGACGCGGGGGGGAGGGGGGGGCAACGCTGTGTAAGGTGTGAGGGGGGTACTGCATGTGATGACAGGTGTAAGGGGGGTACTCGCCATACGCTGTGTTGTGTAAGGCCGCGAGACTGCCTGGCTTGTGTCAGGTGTAGAGGGGGCATCTGACATGGCTGTTGTAGGTTAAGGGGGTACTGCCTATGGCTGTGTAGGTGTATAGGGAAACAAGAATCAGAGGAGTATACACACTGGGGAGAGGCTGCTCAGACATGGCTGTGTAGCACGGTGATAACCCAGGGGGGTTATGTGCCATGGCTTTGTGTTGGTGTATAAGGTAGGGGGGCCACTGCCTATGGTGTGTAGGTGTATGGGGGTACTTGGCCGATGGTCTGTGTAGGTGTAAGGGGGGGTACTGCCATGGCTGTGTAGGCTGGAATTGGGGTGCTGCCAGGCTGGTAGGTGTAAGGGGGTACTGCTAGAGCTCATGGCTTGTGATATAGGGGGAAAGGGCCGGGGTGCTTGGCCATGGCTTGTGTAGGTGTAAGGGGTTATTGCAATGGGCTTTGTAGTGAGGTCATGGCGTCCCTCCATGGCTGTGTAGGGTGGAAGGGGGTCGCTTAAAATCTGAGATTAACAGACGTGTTTTCTCTCTGTACACCACTTTGGATAATTCCGTGCAGCAACCCCAAGGATATTTGTGACGAACATCTTGGGTATTATCCTGTAAAATCCGGTTTGGCTAGTATTATATTTTTCTGAGTCAATTAATTATGTTGACCTAGCATTCTGTTTGCCTGGATATCCCCAGCCTCAGGCTTCTATGAGTATTCTAATTCTTATTTGTTATTTCTGCAACAGGCTCGTATATTTTCTTGCGCCAGCCTGGATAAAGGAGGAAATACTTAATTCAATTTATAAAAAAAATGCGATAATAATCGCGCGACGAATTAAATTAGTCATCCCAGCTGAGATTGAATGATTTAATAATCTTAGTACAAATAATTATCACTGTACAACGAAACTCAGGGTCCCGTCGGTTAGAAACGATTTTAGAGGCTTTAGTTCATCAATGCTTTTTTTAGCCTCCTTCTTATAGGTTGGGCAAGTCCCTCAGCCTATTGTGGCCTACCCCAAACGTAACATACGAACACACAAGTGTTAGTCATAATGTGCCGAGTAATAGCTACTTGGTCTCCTGTGGTACTGTTTCACGAAGTCTGCGTTACTCATACAAACAAATAAAATTGAATGTGCTACGATCAGAGGCGGCGAGAACCGTAATACGTTTTTTCTTTGAGCGCCGGGTAAACTCAGTTCAGGCTACAAGTTTCAATCATTTTATTGGAAAGGATGAAGAGGAGATTGGCATGCTCAAACGGTGTTACAGTTGTTTTATTTTCTCATTGCAGTGCTTAGAGCTTGGAACTGATAGCCACAACACATAAAGTGGACTCGAAAGTCCTGTCCACGAATTATCAGGGAATCTCGGTGGCAAAAAGACAACTGCTATATTTAGCACGTCACTCTGCCAATACTAAGCTGAATGCCTTGCCCAACGACCGATCCTCAATGAACGTTAAATCAATTCACATGAGGTCTGGCGCGAAATGTGCCAGGAGATTGACCCGCTGGTTTGGTATGGGTATTAACCTCAACAAACCGCTTCGGCAGAGACATTTCTCTCGCATATCGTTATGCGCAGACGTACTGGCCCCCAGATAGCCATGTAGAAAGTTAGGCTCCAAGCCTCTACACCGGCTCACGAGTGAGAATGATGGTGGCCTGTGTTTGGTGGCTCAGCACGCGATGAGTATGTGATCGTACTATTTATTCCACCAACTCCTTACGCTTTGGAATCGCTCACTGCAGTAGTAGGGCCGAAGCAGCAACTGACGTCACCTTGCCGCACGCGGGCGAACATCAACACCGCGCCGATACGCGACCAACTCGCACTGCGTCCCCCTCAACCTCTGGCATTGATGGATTCGTTGTACTGTGTACGTGCCGCCATAACCTGTTGCGGGATTGATTCGGGCTCTAGCGTGAGTTAGCTACATGCAGCAAAACCGTGAGAGGAGAGTATGATGCAATGCCAACGCATAGAGGGGGGCAGAGCACAGGCGGCCATGAGGACAGGCGTGCAAGCTGCATGCATGCAAACGAAGAAGGATGGTCGCGATGCAAAGTATTACAGCAGGACAGAGTCAACGGCAAATGGTGACCGGGCGTGCCAAGCTGCCTTGCATGCAAACACAGGAGGACGGACGCGATGCGACGCAATATTCACGAGAAGCAGAGCAACAGCGGCCATGTGACCAGGCCGTGCAAGAGATGTAGTCACGAAATACATAACCGCTGCCAGCAATTGAAAGGCTCATACACGACCTGTAGTGCGCTGTTAAGGAGTTACGCCAGACGTAGAGAATCGTAAGAGCCGGGAAGTTCCCAGACAGCAGCAACGCATGCGCGAGATGCCTGTATTAATTATATGGCACAGACGAGAACAGCGAGAACGGCGAGGAGAGAGCATGCTTATCAGACAACTCGGAAAGTAGAAGAGAGGCCCCCTTCCCTCACGCCCCCTTCCCCTGGCCCTACCCAAGAATCACACAGCGATCTACAAATGCGACGCTGAGTTGCTGTGCGCGTTTTCCCCGAAAGGAGAAGCTGCACAATGCTGCATGGAGCCTTATTGGAAAACTTCTCACTCTCTTTTTCGTCCAGCGTGGCCTACGCGAGACCGGGCAGGTTTCTATTAGCTGTAAGCGGGGTGGGTTGGGGGGGTTGGGAGTTCGGGGGAGGGCGAGGGCCCCCCCCCTGGTCCCGCCCCGGCCACCCCCCCCCCGCGCGGTACGTGCTGGCCGGTGGCCTGCCGCCTCCCCTTCCCGTAGCGCCTTCCGCTCCAAGTCCGCAGGTGCGTCCGACACCAGAATGGTTTTGATAAGCAGATCTACGGTGATCGTGACCGCACATTACGAAGATTAGTCAAGACTTATCCATGCAAAACGACAGACCGATCGGCTGAAAAAGCATTGCTAACACCTGTCCACGAGCAGGTCCAGCCGAACAAGGCCATCCGCGTTATCCATCATCTCTGATCCCGCGAATGTTAAGCTTCACGAGTAATTCTTTTGGACAAACACTCTTAACTGCTGTGCGCTCATCCGACCTGCGAATGTGCGACTGATCCATGCATTTCACCGCACAAACAGAATGGTCAAACAGAAACGTATGAGCAACAGTGTTTCGAAGACCACTCTTCCGCCATTTTTCCCTTCCTCGAATTCAGAACAAATTGGGCCCGATCTTTTGCCGAATGGCACAATTGCCATCCAACGACTCGTACAACAGAAGCATTCGAGATTTTCCGTTTCGGTTGCTGTACGACCGGTAAGAACGTACCGTCTCGAGTGGTCACTACAACCATCGAGTATGATGTCATCGCCTTACGGCAATCAACCAGCCTGTCTGGGTGCGAGCATATGAATAATGCATATGAACACGGCCAAGGCAGCGCTTAAATCCGCGAAGGATCGGTCCAAAAAACGTAGTGCAGACTTGCACGCTCGCACCCGGTGAAGTATAACTCACGTCAGAGTTTTGTTGAACGCGAAGAACATCAATACGTCCTGGTATGACTCGGAAGCCTCATGATCATGGCCAGATTTCGTTGGTCCCTACGAATCTATCGACACTATCACAAGAAGAGGGGAGGAGAGCGATTGCAGATGACTCTATCCTCCCCTGAAGGATGGCAAGATTCATCGCACGTTAGTCACGTAATCTCTATGTCAAAAGAAATAGCCTATCCGAACGGGATGGGTTTATTAAGACCAAATCCGGAATTGTTACGCACAATGCGGTGACCTATCTACGAGATTAGCAACGTTGTTGATTACACAAGATACACGTCTGGTAACGGTGTATTACTTGTAACACATGGTTACACTCAGACCATGTTCACTTCTTGGAACCTCGAAGAAGAGTTTGTTACCTATGTGCTCTGAACAAATCGATTTTGTATTGGAGACAACAGCGCTTCTCGGGGTTAAACGACCACCGTTGATAGGTGCCAACGACCCGAGGAACCTAAAACGGTAAAAAACCTCACTCCTACAGGGATTATGCGAACTGTAAGCCCCTGATGAGTTTCTCAATTCGAAGAGTACTAGAACTTCAGCGAGAAGGCTAGGGCTAGAGAAGGGAATTGTGGTAGATTAACGATCCTCCCACTGAGTTGCCCACGCGGTTGGTGACGATTTCCGGAAGAATGACGAACGGAACTTCTGTAGCAGTTGAAACCGAGCGAAATTGACCTAACGTGATCAGTGTCTGATCAAGCTACCGGGGAAATACGCTAAAAGCGAGGGTTTCCGATTAGGGTCTAGACGCGCTGGATGAGCGGGAAGGGAGTCTTAAAAGCCGTGCTTCTTACATTAACACGGTTACATTTACATTACAATGTTAAAGTCTACTTGACACCGCGAGGGTGTAATGAGACTCTGTGCTTTCAACAAAAAGAAAAGCACCCACGAAATGCAAAAAACCCCATTACAGCAGGGGTGTGCCGAGGACAGACAAACCAAAGAGCTGCCAACAGCCGTTTGGTGGCGTAGGTATTAAAGCGCCTAGAGCCGGACCCCTCAGATCTCAACACTTACGAGGGCGGAGGTAAGAAGCTAACAAATGAGAGTCGCAACATAGAAGAAGAAAAAAAGGGATGATAAATTACGGTGCCACAAAGCTAGTCCGGACTTCCTGTCGTTGCTCTTGCTCAAGTAGAAAGATAGTCGGCTAGGTTTGCTCCAAAAGAACTTAGTGCCATTTCCATCTCATAAACGGTTATGAATGTTGAGAAATCGCAGAATTCCACATTCCCATACGGTTTAAAGTTGGTATCCTATCGGACCATGCCTATAAATATCTGTAAACAGCTTCTGGTAGCGAGGCGAATATGCATTATAAAAACAGGGGCACTCAAGACATAATGCACTACTGGTCACTATCCTCAGTACAGTTGTTTAGAGAACGCCACACGCAATATAGAGCAGCAGATTGTCAGTGTCTCATTGTCTCATTCTGACGCTTAGGGCGCCGGCTAAACTCCTGAGATCATTTTCTAGCTTCCAGTTACAAGACGCTCCGTGTTACAAAGGTATTCATATACCACATGTTTTCCTCTCACAACACGCAGCGTGTAGGGAGCTGCCTGTGCAGCACCCGCAAACCAACAATCCTATTTTTTAGCTTGGCCGCTTGCCACTTGCTACCTTTCGGCCAATGCCCCTGATGCGCCCACTTCCCCGTTTCCAGGTTGAACTGAAAGTCTGCCTGTCCTGCCTAGCCACGCCATAATACATCGCGCTGAAACACTAAGTCTACCTAAAACCTGGTACCGGTTCCCTTTCTGCCCGTTGCTGCAACGACTTACCATGATTATAAGGTATCACAGAGAGGGCTCGTTTGGACGATGCGCAACATTCTCCCCCCCCCCCCCCCCCCCCCCCCAATCTGCTTTGTTGGTCGGCCATGACGTCCTATGTTCCAAGGTGTACACGACATGTTTTCGATGCGTTTGAAGGTTGCTAACGATTTGAGGTTTCAGATTCTGGTATCTCAACCGTCCTTGTATATAAATATATCGCCCAGCACAAGCCACACTCAGGGCATGCAGGACCTGGGCCGACCACCAGCCTGGCAGGGCCCCACTGGCTACCCTAATATTTGGCGAATGCGACACGTTTTTGTGCGTTTTGGCGATCCCCCCGCCCCCCCCCCCCGTCAAGAGGACGGGAGCCCACAGGGCCACCCCGTTGTCCGTTTGTTTGTGCGACCGATCGACCGATGACCGTGCGACAGACAAGAACCCTGACACGTCCGCCAACTGTCGCGTAACTAAATCGGTCCGCTCCATTCCGTTGCCACCTGTTGTTCCGTTGCCAACACTCTCCGCCAATTTTTTCGCGTCCGCTTGCGACGCTGCATATGACTTGTACGCGTCGTTTTGATACGCGCCTAGGGACTTGTCCAGGCTTTCTTGCGATTTTGAGGTTTAAATTCTCTGGTATCTCCAACCGTCTTATCGCCCAGCACACGCCACGCTCATGAGTGTGGCGGGACCTGGCCCCAGGACCCGAACCACCATCCACCAGGCCCCTACTCGCCCCCGGGTACCCTAAAAATTGGCTTCCTCCTTGACCCTTGCCCCTCCTTGCCCCCTTGCACTTCCTTTCCCTTGCTCCTTGCTCCTTGCTCCTTGCTCCTTCCTCTTTGCTCCATGCTCCTTGCTCCTCCTTGTCCCTTGCCCCCCCGAGCTTGTTCATGAGGACCCCCAGCCTGCGTCCTGAGACGCAACCAATTTCACCAGGGGAATTTCCCCTGGATTTCACAGCCTGGGTACTGAGACGCAGTCGACCCATAACCAACCCATAGCCTGCATCCTGCGACGGAACCAACCCACTGAAGCTGCGTCTGCGACACAGCGAACCCTCCCCACGTTTCTTTTTACGACCCTTCGACGTTGCGTCTGCTTCGCAAGACGAAGCGTCCTGAACAACCCTGCCTATAATCTGGAATCTGGAATCTGGACGCTTGCTCATGCTTGCCCTTGGCCCCTCTTTGCTCCTTGCATGTTCTTTCCTCTATCCCCTTCTTGCCCGTTACCCCTCCTTGCCCCTTGCTTCTCCTTGCCCCTTGCTTCTCCTTGCCGATTGCTCCTCCTCGCCCCTTGCTTCTCCTCGCCCATTGTTCCTGCTAGCCCCTTGCTTCTTCTTGCCCCTTGCTCCTCCTTAACCCTTGCTCCTCAGTGCCCATTGCTGCTATTTTTTCTTCCCCCTTGCTTCCCCTGCCCCTTTTTCCCTAATCCCCCCCCCCCCCCCCTACCCGCACACCCACCCACCCACCGCCTCCACCCACCCGCCAACACACACCTTCACTGCCTATGCTGGAAATCATGCGGAAAGGGGTAGTGAGCATGCAGTGGGGGAGGGGCGATGAGAGAGAGGATGGGGCTCGTTGCCTTCACCATTACCGTTGCCAATTCAACTTAGGTGATTTGACCTACTTTGCAAGGGCCTGATGCAAGCGACTAGTATCCCCAACCCTAACCCCTAACCCCTAAAGTCTAAACCCTTGATGCAAGCGACTAGTTTCCCCACCCCTAAAACCTAAACTCTAAACCCTTGATGCAAGCGACTTGTTTCCCCACACCTACACCCTAAACTATAACCCTTGATGCAAGCGACTAGTTCCCCCCCCCCCCCCCCCCCCCCCCTAAGCCCTAAATTCTAAGCCCTTGATGCAAGCGACTAGTTTTCCAAACCCTTAAACCCTAATCCCTAAACTCTAAACCCTTGATGCAAAGCGACTTGTTTACCCACCCCTAAAGCCTACCTACACCCTAAACCCTTGATGCAAGCCACTTATTTTCCCACCCCTAAACCCTTGATGCAAGCGACTTTGTTTCCCCACCCCTTACACACTACCCACTCCATAAGCCCTTGATGCAAGCCACTTGTTTTCCCATCCCTCAACCATACACCCTAAACCCTTGCATCAAGCGACTTGTTCCCAGCCTCAAGCAAGCCACATAGTGCATTAATAAAACAATGCGGGTGTATTTCCATGACCCCCCCCACCCCAACCCACCCCACCCCACCCCACCCCTTACCCCCCCACCCCACACACCCACTAACGTCACCCTCCCAGGCTCCAGACAGTGCATCAATCAAACAGTATGTCTATCCTTCCGATGAATCTTCCCCACACACACCCTTCCCCCATGCACCCACCTGCTAGCGTCACCCAACAGGCTCCAGACAGTGCGTCAATCAAACAAGATGGCTATCCTTTCGATGAATCCTCCTTCATCCCCCCCCCCCCCCCCCCCACCACCACCACCACACACACACACACACAGTAATGCCACCCTCCAGGCTGCAGAGAGTGCATCAATCATACACTATGTGTATCCTTTCGCTGGTTGCCACAAGCCCTTCGAGCTGCCAGCTTGGGCTACGGCCCATGGGGCTGAAGCTCCAGGCCACCAAGCTCCCTCACTTTAAAGAGAGTAACCAGCGGCGACAACGCAGGTGCTTACACCCACCCACCCACCCACCCACTAAACCACCCCCTCCTCCCTCCCCCCCACACACACTTAGTCACCCTCCAGGCTCCAGCAGTGCACCAATCAAAACAATATGGGAATCCTTTCGATGAATCCCCCCACCACCCCACCCACCCCACCCTCCCACCCACCCACCCCCACTAATGTCACCCTCCAGGCTCCGACATTTCATCAGTCAAACAATATGGCTATCCTTTTGATTACCCCCCCCACACACACACCCACACCCACACACACCCACACACACACTAACCCCTCCCTCCCTCACCCCCACTAATGCCACCCTCCAGGTTCCAGACAGTGCAACAATCAAACAATATGGCTATCCTTTCGCTGGTTGCCACCAGCCGTTCGAGCTGCGGGCTTGGGCTACGGCCCACGAGGCCTAGGCCCATGAGGCAGAAGCTCCAAGCCACCAAGCTCCCTTACTTCGAGCTGCCACCAAGCTCCCTCACCTCGAGCTCCCTCACCTCGAGGCTACGGCTCACAAGGCCTAGGCCCATGGGGCAGAAGCTCCAGGCCACCAAGCTCCCTCTCTCCATAGAGAGATACCAGCGCGACAACGAAGGTGCTGACAACGGGCTGGAACAGACTATGGCAAATGAGAACCACACGTACAAATGCGAGCAGTATGCTTACTCAACGCATCATCATGATGAAGCTCCGCATAAACTTAGCGCTATGAGCCCGGCCAGTATCATCTATCCCAAGTAAGTCTCTTGCAAACTTGAACTTTAACTGGTTTACATGGCTCCAGCCAGCAATTTGAACTTGATTACATAGCTTACATAGCTTCTGACAGCAACTTATACATAGCTTACAAAGCTTCAGCCAGCATCTTGAACTTGGTTACATAGCTTACATAGCTTACATAGCTTCAGCCAGCAACTTGAACTTAGTTACATAGATGTAGGCTTGTTCAAAAGTCCCGATGCTGCCAAAAAATAATAACAAGGTTTTCCGTACTTTTCGCCTTCCACACTGGGCTATTTGGGGAATTCACGTCGCCAACGTACTGCGCTACACTTCACCTTTCTCCAGTACCCGAGCCAGGTCCAGTTGAAGAGCTTTTATTTTTGATCCATACCAAGCGGCTTCCGCCGTTTTTGCCTGTCGCCGCTTTCGAATCCCCGCGAGCATGTCGTAGCACGGTGGGATTCTAGTGCTTCCCACATGGTTTGTATGCCATACTCGTGTTGCATGCACATGAGACACCCATTCAAAGCTGAACTGTCTCTTGGGGATGGGTTTCCATGAACGGTGCCAAGTGCTCATGTTGGGTGCTAGGAAATAGAGACTAGAGGCAATCAAGTGAGCATGTGTGCCCACGGCACACATCAACATCTGAGTACCACATCATGTGAAGTAGCCTGGACTCTTAGATTCATCCATGCATGCAAAAGAGAATTTTGGGAGGGGGTGCATCATGTACAAGACGGGACTTGTGGCATGCCCCAAGCACCCATGTTACTTGACTAGCAAAATGGAAAAAATCGCCAACTGGTTTACATCTTCCTTCTCAAGGCATCGTACAATATAATGGGGCATGCATAAAACAAATCGTCACACAAGCACTCATACCTAAGGAACGGCAACTAATATTAGTGCTTGAAAAACTAATATTAGTGCTTGAAAAACTAATATTAGTGCTTGAACAACTAATATGAGTGCTTGAACAACTAATATTAGTGCTTGAAAAACTAATATTAGTGCTTAAAAAACTAATATTAGTGTTTGAACAACTAATATTAGTGTTTGAACAACTCATATTAGTGTTTGAACAACTCATATTAGTGTTTGAACAACTAATTTTAGTGCGTGAACAACTAATATTAGTGCTTGAAAAACTAATATTAACTCATATTATTATAGCGTCACACGAGGGGGGGGCAAGAGAAAAGCTGCCGTACCGCATCTTCGCTTTGGATAGAGCTTGTCCTCAAACTAAAAATAGGAGAAAACAATGGCCAAAAATAAAGTTGTACTAAAGTTAGAGGCGTCCAAAGTTGTTTTCATGTGTAAAAAACTTTTTCAAAACTTTATTTCCCCCTCCTTTTGTATGAAACTTCCACAATTCCAACTCCCATCTGAATCGGACACCATATTGAACATGCGGTCCAAAATCTGTCTTTTTGCCCCTCCCCCCCCCCCCCCCTGGCGTCACAATAATATTAGTTTTTCAAATTAATTCGAATTTCTGGTGAGACGGCTCGTCCGACGAATATTATATAATATTATTTAGTCACTAATATTATATAACATAGCCGACCCCTACTCATACCGAATGGGACATTTGTGGTTTAAGAATGTTACTAGCCTGATTTGTTTTTTTGAAGAATCCAAAGACTTTTGAACAAGCCTACTGACATAGCTTCAGCCAGCAACTTGAACTTAGCTACATAGCTTCAGCCAGCACCTTGAACTTAGTTACATAACTGACATAGCTCCAGCCAGCAATTTGGCTGCTTGCCGTCTTGGGTAGTAAAACAACATTTACTAGGGGAAATGCTCGTTATTTATTTATTTACTTATTTATTTATTTATTTGCCTATTTATTTATTTACTTATTTGCCTATAAGTTACTAAACAGCTCCAGAGCCGGGGAAATGTAACAAGTTCTATGCAGCGTCCCCCTCTAACAATTTGCGGAGTGATCGTGACGGAGCGAGTTAGTTAGGAAGCGAGTTAGTTACGAGAATGTTGGCTGACGTGTCAGGCTTCATCGCGGTTAGACGGATGTTCGGATGGATGGATGATCGGTCGGACGGACAAATGGGTAAACATGGGGGCTCCCGTCCCCTTGAAGAGGGGGCTCTGCCAAAAAATAGCAAATCATATTTCCCCCCCACCTATCCCAAGTAAGTCTCTTGCAAATATATGAAGATATGTAAGCCTTGAAGATATTTGCATTGTGACGTTTATAATAGCGGTACAAGGGCACGTGTGTGAGTGGGGGGGAGTGTGTGTGTGTATGGGGGGGGGGGGGGGGGGGGGGCTGCTTTATCCTGCATGCCCACCATGTCCTGGGTGAATCTCTTGAATGGCGGGTGATACAAAGGGAATTGCAATATGGTATTATGTCCTCACATGATATTATATGATGCCTGCAGTCTGACTAGGTTGAAGTTACCATTTGTATACAAATTTGTATACAAATGGTAACCATTGTTGAAGTTACAATTTGTATTTGTATATCATACGGTGCAATTTGTATGATATCATATGACATCAAACTCGCCTTCGGTCAACATCATATGATATGCCGGTCCCTAATGATGCAGGAACAACGCGGAGGTGTGCCTTGCGCTGAAGTATGCTGAGGAGAATGGGATCAGCGTCGCGGTGCGGACAGGCGGGCACCAATACAGCGGGGCCTCCTCAACGGATGGTGACAACATCCAGCTGGACATCAGCAAAACGTTCCAGGATTTCGCATTCGATGAATCGACTGGCATCGCCACCGTCGGCGTCAGTTTGGCGCTCGGAAGACTCACCTTTGAGCTGAAGAGGCGGAGAATCTTTGTTCCCTTTGGGCAGTGTACCAGCGTCAACGTCGGTGGTCACTCGCATACCGGGGGCTACGGCGTACCAGGCCGCGCCTTCGGCTTTTTCGGAGACCACATCATGGCTATCACGGTCATCACGGCGAATGGCGAAACGAAGAGGATCTGCCGGGACACCACCGATAAAGACGATGGCGACCTGTTCTGGGCTTGCTTGGGCGGCAGTCCAGGCAACTTTGCACTGCTTACACACATCGAGCTGGTGTGTTGACTGGTGACCAGGGTAATTCAAAGCGCGCGCTTTTGAGCGCTGACTTTTTGACCCCCTCTGCGCTTTAAGCGCAGTTTTTTGCAACCCCTTATGGGCGCTGCAAGCAATTTTTGCGCTTTTTGCACTACAAAGCACAGTTTTTTTGTTTTCAAGTGCGCCAAAGCGCTGGCCAATTTGGCCATTTGAAGTACCCTGCTGATGACTTGTTGGTGGGGGGAAGGATCAGCTTAATAATAGACAATAGTAGACAAGGAAGCTGTCACTATGTCATGGAAGCTGACACAGTACGACAGAAAAGCTGTTACTGTCCATCAGAGATCGTTCTAAGGACACAAAAGAAGTCAGCAAGGCATAAACAGCGGGTGTAACACACCAGATGCTGATACTCCACCTATGACGCAGGTGACATACAATACTACTTCTCCACCTATGACACCAGTGTCAGAGAACGATCAAATGAAATTCACTGAAGAAAAGTAGATCTAAGCACTAAACCAGAAAATCACTGGGAAGCCAGACAGAAGTCAATCCTAATACCGAAGTATATGTGTAACACAGCAGATGCTGATAGGAAGCGGGTGTAACACACCAGATGCTGATAGGAAGCGGGTGTAACACACCAGATGCTGATAGGATGCGGGTGTAACACACCAGATGCTGATAGGAAGCGGGTGTAACACACCAGATGCTGATAGGAAGCGGGTGTAACACACCAGATGCTGATAGGAAGCGGGTGTAACACACCAGATGCTGATAGGAAGCGGGTGTAACACACCAGATGCTGATAGGAAGCGGGTGTAACACACCAGATGCTGATAGGAAGCGGGTGTAACACACCAGATGCTGATAGGAAGCGGGGTATAACACACCAGATGCTGATAGGAAGCGGGTGTAACACACCAGATGCTGATAGGAAGCGGGTGTAACACACCAGATGCTGATAGGAAGCGGGTGTAACACACCAGATGCTGATAGGAAGCGGGTGTAACACACCAGATGCTGATAGGAAGCGGGTGTAACACACCAGATGCTGATAGGAAGCGGGTGTAACACACCAGATGCTGATAGGAAGCGGGTGTAACACACCAGATGCTGATAGGAAGCGGGTGTAACACACCAGATGCTGATAGGAAGCGGGTGTAACACACCAGATGCTGATAGGAAGCGGGTGTAACACACCAGATGCTGATAGGAAGCGGGTGTAACACACCAGATGCTGATAGGAAGCGGGTGTAACACACCAGATGCTGATAGGAGATGCTGATAGGAAGCGGGTGTAACACACCAGATGCTGATAGGAAGCGGGTGTAACACACCAGATGCTGATAGGAAGCTAGCTTATCCTAATAAGCCCAATAAAAGGGTGACCTGTTCTGGGCTTGTTTGGGCGGTAGTCCAGGCAATTTTGCACTGCTTACACACATTGAGCTGAAGGTGTGTTGACTGATGACACGTCGTTGGGGGGAAGCTAGCTTATCCTATTAAGCCCAATAAAAGGGCGACCTGTTCTGGGCTTGTTTGTGCGGTAGTCCAGGCAATTTTGCACTGCTTTCACACATCGAGCTGAAGGTGTGTTGACTGATGACACGTCGGTGGGGGGAAGCCAGCTTATCCTAATAAGCCCAATAAAAGGGAGACCTGTTCTGGGCTTGTTTGGGCGGTAGTCCAGGCAATTTTGCACTGCTTACACACATCGAGCTGAAGGTGTGTTGACTGATGACACGTTGGTGGGGGGAAGCTAGCTTATCCTAATAAGCCTAATAAAAGGGTGCCGTGATGATAATGATAACGCCTGGTGGGGGGAAGCTAGCTTATCTTAATAAGCCCAGTAAAAGGGTGCCGTGATGATAATGATAACGCCTGGTGGGGCGTACTGTTAAGGGAGCCCGCCAAATGCGGGTGGGGAGCGGTCTCCTACCTCAACTGGACAAGCTACCATCGCGGTTGAACACGACCTGCAACGCCAAGAGTGATCGAAGGGGGAGTCGAACCCCCGACTCGTCGTTTTAAAAGTGATTTAGTCAACCACTAGACCAATGCATATCACTGAAAGAGGCTAAGGGTGCCGTAGACCCGCCAAATTTGCAGTGTGCAAATTACTCTTAGCAAAGAACATGCAGGGGGCATCAATGATTTTTTTTTTCAAATCTGAAAGTGGGTTTTTTCTAGCTTTATGGTTGTAGGCCTCCTCCGGGGACAGCGTTTTAGTGTTTTTATAGCTTATTGTTGCTTTTGGGGGCCATTTGGGGAACTAAAAAAAAACTTTTTTTGTTTCAACTTTATTATAGCGATAATTTCTCCAAAACGGGGTCAAAACTAGCGATCGCTATATATAGCGAAACAAATATCCCTGGGGGGCATGTCATGGCATGGAGAAGCTAGCCCCCACTTCGGTTTAGATGGCTTAGGGTTAGTGGGTTAGTTTATGATTCAAAGGTTTAGGGTTTAGGGTTAACCAGTCACCCCCAAGCTAGCTTCCCCCTACCGCTCCCTCACCAGCCCTTCTTACTAACTGATCAGGTGCACCATGACAAAGACCATCCCAAGGCCCGAGGGATGCAGCTTACTACAGGCTATGACAAGGACATGCTAACTAAGCTGCTGAAGATCAAAGCGGCAATGGTAGCGGAAGATGACCTAGCAGCCGATCACGATTTCTGCATCACGGTGAGACACAGTAAATTTGGGGGGCCTTTGGCACCCTTTCTGCATCACGGTGAGACAGTAAATATTTGGGGGGCCTTTGGCTCCCTTTCTGCAACCCTATGACACCCTGAAACACGCAGAATACACCCTTTTAAGCCAAATAAAAGGGTGCCAAAGACCCCCCAAATTTACGGTGGGACTTTTCTTCGAAGATTTATCTGAGGGGAGCCTAATTTATTTGTATGCTTTATCTTTATTTGTACGCTTTATTCTTATTTGTATGCTTCATCTTCATTTGTATGCATTATCTTTATTTGTACGCCGTATTCATATTTGTATGCTTTATCTTTATTTGTACGCTGTATTCATATTTGTATGCTTATCTTTTATTTGTATGCATTATCTTTATTTGTACGCTGTATTCATATTTATATGCTTATCTTTTATTTGTATGCATTATCTTTATTTGTACGCTGTATTCATATTTGTATGCTTATCTTTTATTTGTATGCATTATCTTTATTTGTACGCGGTATTCATATTTGTATGCTTTATCTTTATTTGTACGCTGTATTCATATTTGTATGCTTATCTTTTATTTGTATGCATTATCTTTATTTGTACGCTGTATTCATATTTGTATGCGTTATCTTTATTTGTATGCGTTATCTTTATTTGTATGCATTATCTTTATTTGTACGCTGTGTTCATATTTGTATGCGTTATCTTTATTTGTATGCGTTATCTTTATTTGTATGCCTTATCTTTATTTGTACGCTGTATTCATATTTGTATGCGTTATCTTTATTTGTATGCTTTATCTTTATTTGTACGCTGTATTCATATTTGTATGCGTTATCTTTATTTGTATGCATTCATGTTACTTCAGATAAGATGATGCTTTAATCGGAGTGCAGAATTAAATGATCACTGTAGCATGAACTGAGGGCCCCCGTCAGTAGAACGAATGTTTGGGGTTCATCAATCCTTTTTCTTTTTAAGCCCTCCCTATCACGGTTGGGCAAGTCTCTTTAGCCTATTTTGCCTAACCCTGGACCGTAACAACAACAACAACAACAACAACAACAACAACAACAACAACAACAACAAAAACAAACTTTGCATTTTAAGTCATAATATATTTGTATGAATTTATGTTTGTTTTTTACAAACCAGTGGTACACCAAATAGGCTAAAGGGACTTGCCCAACCATGCCAGGAGGGGCTACAACGAAAAGGCACTGATGAAGTGAACCCCAAACAATCGTTTTACCGACTCGGGCCCTGAATTCGTGTCACTGTCAAAATTGAAATGCAATTGACAAAGTAGGTACAACCTGAACTGATGAACTGAACCCCAAACAATTGTTTTACCGACGGGGGCCCTACGTTAATGCTACAGTGAAATTTGGAATGCAATGGGCAAAGCGATGACTATCACTTGTTGTGGTTGCAGCTATGTTGACTATAATACCGGCATGGGGAAGCTAGCCCCCACTTACCGAAACCCCAAACCACCTAGATCCTAAACCTAGGACACATCAACCCTAAACCTTTGAATCAAAACCTAAAACCTGCCTAAAACCTAAAACATATAACATCAACATAAAAGCTAAACACCCAAAACCTACAAACTAAACACTCTTAAGTCCCTAAACTCACTAAATCTAAGTGGGGGCTACCTTCCCCCCGCCACTAATATCCTCACTAGCCACTTGTTTTGGGTGTCTAATATTCTCCCCCCTCATCCTTCAGGTGTATGTATGTATGTATGTATGTATGTATGTATGTATGTATGTATGTATGCATGTATGTATGTAAGTATGTATGTATGTATGTTACAGTCCAGGGGTAGGCCAGATAAGGGACTTGCCCAACCGTGATAAGAAGGGCTTTAAAAGAAAAAGCATTGATGAACTGAACCCCAAACAATCGTTTTACCGACGGGGGCTGTGCTACAGCGATCGTTTAACTCTACAATATAATCAAATCATCATCTCATCTGGGATCTTGGATCTCATCCTCCAGGTGATGAGCGGCGGCCCCTTCCAACTCGGTCTCGGCATTGGGGGCCAGGTGCCAAACGCCGGCCATGGAAGGAACTACGGGTTTGAGTCAGACCCGACGAAGATGAAATTCCATGCGGATGACAAGGGGTTGAAGGGCAAATTGAAGTCCTTGCTTTGTTTGCTGGTCAACTTCCCCAACGTCACCTCGAAGGGCACCATCATCGTCTTTGCAGAGTGGGCCAACCTCGGAGGCATGGATCAGCAGTTTGACTCAAAGTGGTTCGACCAGATCTGCCTAGCCATGTATGGAACCACAACTCCAAGTGGTGCTCAGCTGGGTCCCTCTACGATCACCGATCCTGATGTTCCAGGTCCTAAGGAGCCAGGGGGCGATCCCCTGTATCGCAACGCGATGAAAGGAGCCATGTCTTACTTGACTTCGCTGTGGGCGTTTGACGTAGAGCGGGAGTACAAATTCCCATATGTCAAGCGTACGTACGTGACCAAGGAAGCTGATCTGGACAAGATTGGATGGGTAGAGTTCACAGCCAACCAGATCGACAAGATGCTCACCAAGACCAACGATGTGAGAGTACCATCTATATTTGAGAGTACCATATAGAGAGTACCATAAAGAGAATACAATATAAGAGAGTACCATATATGAGAGTACCATATAGAGAGTACCATCTATATATGTATGGGATATAGGGTATGGGGTATAGATGGTACATATGGGATATAGGATATGGGGTCTCTAAATGGGTTTAAGATGGTATAAATAGGATATAGGGGATATAGGGGGTATAGGGTATAGATAGTACATACGGTATATAGGGTATAGGGTATGGGGTATCTATCTGGGTTATAGATGGTATAAATAGGATATAGGGGATATAGGGTATGGGGTATAGATGGTACATATGGGATGTAGGGTATAGGGTATGGGGTATCTATCTGGGTTATAGATGGTATAAATGGTGTATAGGGTATGGGGTATGTATATGGGCCAAATTGCCATTCACACACACAGATACGCCTTGCCATCCTGACCCTTGTCCCTTGATGAGCCGGGAGGACCATGGCAGATCTAGAAAGCACCTCCCCCACCCACCCCCACCCACCCCTTCACCCCTGCATCCCCCCACTCCCCCCACTCCTCCCCCCACACCCCTCCACCCCTGCATCCCCCCACTCCCCCCAAAACCCTACTCACCACCTTCCCTCCCCTATCCATACATTCTCCCCACTCCTCCCCCATACCCATACACTCCCCCCTCTCCCCCTCCCCCCCTTCTGCCCAGAGATACGCCTTGCCATCCAGATCCAGCACTGTGGCGGTGCCAAGTTGAAGTTCACCTAATCCACCCTGCTCCCTGCTGCAGGCCACAAGCGCAACCCACACCTACACCGGCACCCACTCCACACCTACACCCACACCTGCACCAACTCTCCTCCCCCACACCTATACCCACACCTACAACCACCACAACCACCACATAGATGACTCGCCATCCAGATCCATCACTATAGCAGTCATGGGCAACTGGTGCAATCAATTAAAAACAATTCCCCCACCATCTTGCACTGCTACTCTTAACCTTTATCCCACACGCTCACCCCCACACCCATCCCCCTACCCTCCCTCTCACTCTCCCTCCCACATGTACGCCTCACCATCCAGATACAGCACTACCACCATCACCACCAAAGCCACCAGCCCACTACACCCACACCTGTACCCACTCAAACAGATACGCCTTGCCACCACCACCACCCACTCCCACTCCTACAACTACTCCCACAGATACGCCTCGCCATCCAGATACAGCAATACCACCGCCATGGCCACCACCACTGCCACCACCCCACTACACCCACACCTACACCCACTCCAACAGATACGCCTTGCCACCACCACCACCACCACCCACACCCACTCCCACCCCTACACCCACACCCACTCCCACACTCACTCCCACACCTACACCCAATCCAACAGATATGCCTCACCATCCAGATCCAGCACTATGGCAACGCCACCACAACCACTGCCACCACCCCACCACTCCCACACCTACACCCACTCCAACAAATACGCCTTGCTACCACCACCAGCCACACCTACTCCCACACCTACATACACCCACACCCACAGATACGCCTCTCCGTCCAGATCCAGCACTAAGGCGGCATGACGTCCAAGGTCAAGACCAATTATCCGGCGAAGAAGACATCCTACAGCTGGCGAATAGGCGTGAATGCCAACCCTCCCCTCCTCCATCCAGGTATCCAACACACTCCCCCCCCCCCCCCCCCCCACACACACACACACACACCCCACCCCACCCCACCCCACCCTCCCACCCACAGATACGCCTCGCCATCCAGATCCAGCACTAAGGCGGCATGACGTCCAAGTTCAAGACCAATGATCCGGAGAAGAAGACATCCTACAGCTGGCGAATAGACGTGACTGCAAACCCTCCCCTCCTCCATCCAGGTATATATCCGACACACTCACCCCCACACACCCCCACACACCCACCCCACCCCCACCCCCACCCTCCCACCCACAGATACGCCTCGCCATCCAGATCCAGCATTATGGCGGCAAGAATTCCAAGGTCAGGACCAACGATCCGGAGAACAAGACATCCTACAGCTGGCGCAGAGACGTGACTGTGGTCTCGGTCATGGATTGCTTCCACCAAGATGACTTAGCTGGAGAAGCCAAGAAGGCGGCCCTGGCCTGGCAGAAGGAGAACGACGAGGGCTCTAAGGGGGTACCCGGGGTCTCTGAAGGCCACTTTTCCCCTGGGTACGACTGGCGCGTGCTCTGGGGCTCGTACTTTGACGACAACCCAGAATACAAGGACCTGAACAAGGCCCGGCTCCTCTATCATGAGACAAATGTGAGTGGGTGGAAAGTGTGTGTGTGTTTTGGTTGTGGTCAGCAGGGGGGGAGGGGGGGGGTCTAAGAAGGGGGTACCCAGGGTCTCCGAAGGCCACTGCTCCCCTGGGTACGAATGGTGCATGCTCTGGGGCTTGTACTTTGACGATAACCCGGAAAACAAGGCCCGGCTCCTCTACCACGATACGAATGTGAGTGGGTGGAGAGGGGTGGAGTGGAGTGTGTGGAGGGAGGGGGGGGGGGGGGGGGGGGGGGGAGGACCATCTGTGATACCTTGATCATGAGGTGGGGCTAGTACTTAACGACAACCAGGAATACAATGACCTTGACAAAGCCCGGCTCCTCCACCACGAAACGAATGTGAGTGGGTGGAGAGTGGGGGAGTGGGAGGGGAGGGGTGGAGAGGTGGGTTCGGTTTCTCTATGGGGTGGGGGGGAGGGGGAACCATCTGTGATACCTTGATCATGAGGCATGACAGTCGAGTACTATGGCAACAACCCGGAATACAAGGACCTGAACAAGGCTCGTCTCCTCTACCACGAGACAAATGTGAGCGGGTGGAGAGGGGTGGAGTGGGAGGGGGTGGAGAGGGGTCGAGCGGAGGGGGGAAAGGGGGGGGGGGGGGGGGGGGGGGGGGGGGGGGGCATATGTGATACCTTAATCATGTGGGGCAGGAACTTTGACCATCTGTTGTACCTTGATAATGAGGAACGACAGCCAAGTACTTGGTCCCCCTGGAGCTCTCTGCTCCTCATCATTCTGAGCAATTCCCTTTCCCTTCCTGGGCCCCTCCTTATTCTTAGCCATTCACTTGTAGGGAACGGCAATACGATATCATGTCATCATATGATATCATATGATGCCAGCAGTATGACAAGGCTAAAGTTACCATTTGTTTACAATATCATATTTGTATGATATCATACTCGCCTTTGGTCAACATCATATGATATGCCGGTCGGTGTACGGGAGGGTCCCCTTAACACCACGCCCCTCCAGGCGTTATCTTTTTTTTTATGATATGCCGGTCCCTACCACATGTTGTCAAACTAGAGATTTGGGGTGCGATAAGCAAGGACCAAATACGACCTAAAACCGCACTGAATCGCACCCTTCAAAAAACCTGCTGGTGCCTACTTGTAGGACAAGTACAAGAGGCTGCAAGCTATCAAGGAGCGGGTCGACCCCAAAGGAACCTTCACGCCCAACGTATTTAGCGTACACCCTGATGACCCGCCAACTGCCTAGGGAGGGCAAATTCAGCGGGCACCCTGATGACCCGCCTACTGCCTAACACAGGCAAATGCAGTGTCCACCCTGACGACCTGCCTACTGCCTGACGAGGGCAAATGCAGCGTATACCCTGTCACTCTGACAACCAGGGTACTTCCAAGCGCGCCCTTTTGCGCGCTGCCTTTTTGAGCCCCACTGCGCATTTCACGCAGTTTTTTTCGACCCCTGTGGGCGCAGCAAGCAATTTTTGCGCTTTTTGCACTACAAAGCGCAGTTTTTTTGTTTTCAAGTGCGCTACGGCGCTGGCCAATTTGGTAAATGGAAATACCCTGACGACCTGCCTGCTGCCTGAGGAGGGAAAAGTCAGCGTGCACCCTGACGACCTGCCTGCTCTACGAGGTTGCATGAAACAATGTGCACATGTACGTATTATGTACATATTCTGTTCATATGAAGAGCTTTTTGTGCCTGTATATTTTGCCGATTGATTTGTTTTGGTTGATTTGGTTTTAAAGGGTAAGTGTGGACAAGTGGAAAGTTCAAACAATGGGGGTACCAATTTTTTCATATGATTGTTATGTGAAGAGAATTCTATCTGCCAGGGAAATCCCTGTTATTGCTTTATTGCTTTATGCTATTGATTGATTCCTAATATTCATTCCTGTTATGAATGCAGTGAGTTATCTACGAAGTAATGTACTGTCGTACTTTTCACGTGGTCACGATGATATGGTCGTGCCACCATTCTAATCTTTATCGGAATGTAACACTAAAATCTCGGTAAAAAAACCAACTGTTCTGCAGAGAGTTTTTCTTCTTATGGATGTATCCGAACAGAGGAATCCTGATATTTCTTGCGTGTTTTCACGAGATCTCTCGTGGGGTTTCCTCTTGGGGATTACCTTTGGTTTCACTGTTACAGCTGGTAAGCTACATCGCCTCATCCCACATGGTCCCCCCCCCCCCCCCCCCCCTCACACACACACTCTTATAGAATGCACGACGACCGCGACATGATCGGCAGTTGACAACATGCATCATATGGCATACATACAGTTCTAAGACTGGAACCAGCCTCGCCCGTATCTGACAGGCCATACCATAAGGGACCGGCAATATGATATCATGCTTTCATACGTTATCACGATGTCATATGACAGCCTGACTAGGCTAAAGTTACCATTTATATACAATAATAAATAATGCAATTGATAGAATGGCATTCATACTCTGGTACTCTGAGGATAGGAAATTGATTTTTAAGAAATTGAGCGTTGGGTTGGTTGACATAGACTCCAGCATTTTTTAGTTGTGAAATGATTCTCACCCCAGAAGGTGGGTCTCCCGACACGAACCAGGGACACCGAGGATTCAGTTCAAATGACGTTGCCACTCCTACAAAAGAGTTGGCGCACTTATGCCATGAGGCTGGTCTTGAAACCTAAATCCCTTGAAGGATGTATATATCTTGTCAAATGCGATTCGAATCGCACAATTAAATTATCATCATAGTTGGGAAGATGATATTATTATAACCGTAACATTACACGATTACTGTCATAGCACAAACTCAGGGCCCCCGTCTGTAAAACAATTGTTTGGGGTTCAGCTCATCAGTTTTTTGTATCCCCTCCTCATATCACGGTTGGGCAAGTCCTATTTGAACTACCCCTAGACAGTAACAGTAACAACAAGAATCTCCTTGATTCCGCCTCTAACAACCATGGCAGGGAGCTTGTGCACCAACCCTAAGTGCGCCTACTTAGCATTTTCTAGGAGTGGCACCACCATTCGAACTGAATCCTCCGTGTCGCTGGTTTGTGTCGGGAGACCCACCTCCTGGGGTGAAAGTCCTTTCACAGCTAAAAGAAAAGGAAGAGAAAAAACTTGATTTGTCGAGGTTGTGGAAGTCCTTTCAGCCTAACTGCTGGCGGATGCAAAATACACCCAAGTTTTTTTCTTTTCAGCTACGAGCAGCAGCTTCTAGGAAGCTCCCTGGCTCATCCACTGGGCTCTGCGCTGACGTTTCAACAGGTGTAGATTACTGATGATGGCAAGGTCCAGGCGCAACAACTGCATTAGGTTTGGCTGGTTAGGGAGGCAGGGGAGCTGCCTAGAAGCTAAGGCTCGTAGCTGAAAAGAATAACACTGAATGATACACCCAAGTCTTGGACTGTAACAACAACAACAACAACAACAACAACAACAACCTTGACTTTTTGAGGTTGGGGTAGTCCCTTCAGCCTCAATGCTGGCGGACCCTGGACTACAACATACACCCAAGTCTTAAGGCGACTGAGTAACCTGTCAGGGTTTAGGGTTCAGGATCACAATACGGTACATGAGATCCCAGCCATCAAGGGTCGAGCACAGGGTTGTCCAGGACGCTGCGAGGCTTGGTGGCTACCCCTATAGTCATCACCTCATATCTCGTTGCCTTGGAGCAGGGCCGGGCCCGGGGGGTAGCTCCTGGGGGTAGAAAGAAACAGTGATCACGGACCTGGGCAAGGACTTGGCTACCAGGGTTGTTCAGGACACTGTGTCCTCCGTTGCAGACACAACGTCAAAGGGTCCGTTGTGTCGCAGGACCCAACGTGGGGAGAGTCTGTTGACCAGAAAGAAGGGTCCGTTGCGTCGCAGGGCACAGGCTATACAATTGGTTGCATCTCAGGCAGCAGAGCTGGGGGTCCTCCTGAAGTACCCTAGAGCAGTGTTGGCCAAATAAGCTATGGCTAAAGAAATACCCGCCTCCTCTTTGCTATTGTCTGCCGGCAGATGGGGCAGGCTTGGATGAGGTCTGAGCAAGATCGGCACACCATATGGCCACAAGGATGCAAGCAAGTGTCCTTAGGGGCAGATAGGCATATGCTACACTCAGTAGCTTCATCACGCGCCTTCTTGCACTCCCTCTGCACACACTTGTCAAATATGGCCTTCCTAAGGCAGTCCATATCCACCTTGGCCAACAAGCGCTCCAAAGATTCAACGTCTTGGGACGCTAGGACATCCTCCTTGCCTGTCATGCAAGACAAGATCACCTCATACTCGTCAATCTTTGCTCTTGACATTGCTAGCTGCTCCTCACACGCATGATTCCTTGATCTTGAGATTGCTAGCTGCTCCTCACATTCATCAATACTTGATCTTGCCGTTGCTGGCTGGGTACTCAACTTCCGTTTCTTAGTTTCCAGGTTTCTACTTGAGTTTTGAGTAGGTACTTGGTCCCCACTTTGGTGGCTGTCGTTCCTCAGACTCATGTGATTGCAGATGGCAGCAGCAACATCTTGGAAGCCAAGTTCCAACGCTTTATCTAATGCTGTCTGCCCACGAGTATTATCTGTGATGTTCACCTCAGCGCCGCTGTCAAGGAGAAACTGGATGCACTCCATTTTTCCAACACATGCAGCAAGATACAAAGGAGTGCTGCCATCCTCCTTCTGTAAGTTTAACTCAGCGCCTCGATCGATGAGAGCCTTGATGCTCTCCACTTTCCCACAACCTGCAGCCAAATGCAACGGGGTGCTGTCTGAAGCATCCTTCAAGTCCACCTCAGCGCCTTGATTCAGAAGAGCCTTGAGGCACTCCACTTCTCCATTCAATGCAGCAGCATGCAAAGGGGTGCTGCCCATGTCATCCTTTATGTTCATCTCAGCGCCTCGATCAAGGAGAGCCTTGAGGCACTCCAAGTATCCATTCAATGCAGCAACATGTAAAGGGGTGCAGCCATCCTCATCCTTTATGTTCATCTCAGTGCCTCCATCAAGGAGAGCTTTGATGCACTCCAAGTGTCCATTCTGTGCAGCATCATGCAAAGGAGTGCAGCCATCTTCATTCCGTATGTTCACCTCAGCGCCTCGATCAAGGAGAGCCCTGATGCACACCAAGTATCCATTCCGTGCAGCATCGTGCAAAGGGGTGCTACCATCCTCAACCTTGATGTTCACCTCAGCGCCTCGATCAAGGAGAGCCTTGATGCTTTCCACTTTCCTACAACCTGCAGCCAAATGCAACGGGGTGCTGCCAAAAGCATCCTTCAAGTCCACCTCAGCTCCTCGATCAAGAAGAGCCTTCAGGCACCCCACGTATCCGTTCAATGCAGCATCATGCAAAGGGGTGCTGCCGATGTCATCCTTTATGTTCACCTCAGCGCCTCGATCAAGGAGAGCATTCACGCACTCCAAGTGTCCATTCTGTGCAGCCTTATGCAAAGCGGCGTGTGATTCTTTGTAATCCACGTTGGCTCCTCGCTCCAGTAGAGAAACCACCTCGTTAGCATCACCATCTCGGGACGACTGGAGAAGTTTTCTATTAAGTATATACTGCATTTGCAATGCGTCGACTTCCCACAGACAAAAGCGGTGTCGAGAGATTTCCTTCTCTGATGTGCGCGATCAACAGGCGTTGGTGTAGCGTAGATCAAATCAATATCGAACGGGGTTTCAAGCGAAACTGAAGTGAGGCGTGAGCGTAGCGTCACGAAAGATTCTAGCAGGGCCAAGATTCTGATATAGCCAGGCTCGAATTAAAATTTCGAATTCGAAGTATTCGATCTGACGAGGTTTATCTACTCTAGGATAATAGGAACAATGCGATTCAGCGCATCGAAACCCTGAACAGTGTCTCAAGTGAGATAGCGGGAGGGGGGAAGTTATAGGCTGCCATACGGAAGCGTCAATTACATAAAGCGGAAGGCTTGGTGGCTACCATGGTTCCGTCAGGCAGGCCGAGGCAGGCTGCAACCAGCTGCAACAGGGTTTCCCTCAGGGCGGACCCCCCCGAGTGGACCCCCTCACCTCCTGCCCTCACCTCCTGCCCTCACCTCGGGCCCTCACGCCAACCCTAACTCGCCCTAACCCGCATGAGGGACCCAGAACCCGCCAGAACCCAGACCCGGAACGCTCCTTCCAAGTGAAGGAGCGGTAACTTGGCTGGGGGTGGGCAGCTAACTCACATCTCCTCAGTACTTCTCCTCCTCACTACTTCTCCTCCTTACTACTTCTCCCCCCCCCCCCCCCCCCCCCGCGCCCTAGAGGGAGCCCTTCATAGCACAACCCGCCCTTGCCTTGCTGATCACTACCTCTCCCCCCTTACTCAGAGGGAGCCCTTCACAGCCCCACCCCGCCTTTTTCTTGCTGACCACCTCCGACTGAAGTAGCGCGTGAGGAAGCTGACAGGAAACACCCCTAGGCCAATGCAACAGGTGGCAAGCCACTCCTTGGGTGAGAGGGGATCCACCTTGAAGAACGTGCCCAAGCCAGTTTGCATGATAGCGACTTGGAATGCCGTTGTGAGTCCAATGACAGCCAGGAAGATAGGGTTGCCCAGTATGCCTTCGAACATTGTGAGCTCGTCGTTGATACGCCGCGAGCACACCTATGAACAATACGGAGTGCAGTAGTGAGTTTGATGATGGTAAGGAAGATAGGGTTGCCTAGTAGGCCCTGAAACATTGTGAGCTCGTCGTTGATGCGCCGCAAGCACACCTATGAGCAATGTGGAATGCATTAGTGAGTTGGATGGCAGTGAGGAAGATAGGGCTGCTTTGCACGCCCTCATACATTGTGAGCTCGATGTTGATGCGCCGCGAGCACACATGTGAACAATGCGGAATGCAGTTGTGAGTTGGATGGCAGTGAGGAAGATAGGGCTTCCTAGCACGCCTTCAAACTTTTTGAGCTCGTCGTTGATGCGCCGCAAGCACACCTGTGAACAATGTGGAGAGCATAAGTGAGTTGGATGGCAGTGAGGAAGATAGGGCTGCTTTGTACGCCCTCGTACATTGTGAGCTCGATATTGATGCGCCGCGAGCACACCTGTGAACAATGCAGAATGAAGCAGTGAGTTGGATGATGGTAAGGAAGATAAGGGCTGCCTGGCATGCCCTCAGGCATTGAGTAAATAAAATGACTCCCACCATTGGTGGTTGCCCCCAGTGCAAGCAAACGGGCTGGCCCAATCAACCTCACGCCTTGTAATAAGGCGTACTATTTATTCATTTATTTTATTTATCTAATCCCACCTGACTGGTAATCTGCATCATGATAAAAGCATTGAACAGCACCGACAGGCTGTGCTGGCTATCCGAATCTTCCTCCGCATTATAGGCCGAGTGCATAGCTGCCGTCGCCCTGCCGTACAACACAAAGCTGGCCCCAGTGCAAGTAAACGGGCTGGCCCCCTCGACCTCACGCCTCGTAATAAGGCGTACTATTTATTTATATATTTATCAACTCCCACCTGATTGGTAATCTGCATCATGATAAACGCATTGAACAGCACCGACAGGCTGTGCTGGCTATCCGAATCCTCCTCCGCATTATAGGCCGAGTGCATAGCTGCTGCCGCCCTGTCGTACAACACAAAGTCTTCACAATGCAAAGCCGACGATGAGTTGTCTTCCCCTCGGCAGATGGCCCTTGACGCATCCCAGTCTGGAACATGGCCCCCGTGTGATTCCCAATAGGAGCTGTACAGCTGGCAGACAGCTGTGTCCTGCAGACTCCCACCTGTGATGAAGGACGCACAGTTAAATGATATGCATAGCATGGACTCCGGGCCCTAGTCGTTTGCGATTTGTTGGGGTTAAATTCACCAGTTCTTGCTTTTAAACTGACTTCCCCCTTGGTGCATCCCAATCTGGAACATGGCCTCCGTGTGATTCCCAGTAGGAGCTGTACATCTGGCAGACAGCTGTGTCCTGTAGACTCCCACCTGTGATAAGGGATGCACAGTTAAATGATATGCATAGCACTTCCCAGTAGGAGCTGTACATCTGGCAGACAGCTGTGTCCTGTAGACTCCCACCTGTGATAAGGGATGCACAGTTAAATGATATGCATAGCACTTCCCAGTAGGAGCTGTACATCTGGCAGACAGCTGTGTCCTGTAGACTCCCACCTGTGATACGGGACGTTCAGTTAAATGATATGCATAGCACTTCCCAGTAGGAGCTGTACATCTGGCAGACAGCTGTGTCCTGTAGACTCCCACCTGTGATAAGGGACGTTCAGTTAAATGATATGCATAGCACTTCCCAGTAGGAGCTGTACAGCTGGCAGACAGCTGTGTCCTGTAGACTCCCACCTGTGATAAGGGACGGTCAGTTAAACGATATGCATAGCACTTCCCAGTAGGAGCTGTACATCTGGCAGACAGCTGTGTCCTGTAGACTCCCACCTGTGATAAGGGACGTTCAGTTAAATGATATGCATAGCACTTCCCAGTAGGAGTTGTACAGATGGCAGACAGCAGTGTCCTGCAGACTCCCACCTGTATGCATGCATGTTTGTATGTTACAGTCCAGGGGTAGGCCAAATAGGCTAAAGGGACTTACCCAACCGTGATAGGAAGGGCTAAAAAAAAAGCAGACTCCCACCTGTGATAAGGAACGTACAGTTGAAGGTAATGATAACGCTTGGTGGGGCGTGGTGTTAAGGGAGCCCGTCGTACGCGGGTGGGGAGCGGTCTCCTACCTCAACTGGACAAGCTACCATCGCGGTTGACGACGACCTGCAACGCCAAGAGCGACCGAAGGGGGAGTCGAACCCCCGACTCTTCTTCCTCAACCAATCTGGTCTACCACTAGACCATTGTATATCACTGAAAGGGGCTTGGAACGTGCAGTCAAAGGATATGCATAGAATGAACTCCGGACCCCCGTCGCTTAAGATTTGTCGGGGTTCAATTCACCATTGCTTGTTTATGTTTATATTTATGTTTATGTGTATGTTTATGTTTATGTTTATGTTTATTAAACTGCCTTTCCTCTTTTTAAGGTTGGGTATGTCCCTTAAGTCTTTTTGGCTACCCCTGGACTGTAAACACACGCACACACATTCCACCTAGTGGCAGGCCACAGCACTGGTGGTAATTGCAAAAACACACAGTCCCACCTAGTGGCAGGCCACAGCACTGGTGGTAATTGCAAAAATACACAGTCCCACCTAGTGGCAGGCTACAAAACTGGCGGTGGTTGCAATTGCGCTCCGCACTGCTTTGGCTGGCTGATGCTAAACATTAATAATCGGCACTTTACCGATTAATCGGGATTAGGAAAAGCACTGGTGTGTGTGTGCGAGTGTGTGTGTGTGTGCATGCGTGCGTGTGTGTATGTGTGCATGTGTGCGTGAGTGTGAGTGTGTGAGTGGGCGTGAGAGTGTGTGTGTTTCTGTGTTCGTTTTTTTACCGATTAATTGGGCTGAGGAAAAGCACTGCACACAGTCCCGCCTAGTGGCAGGCTACAGAACTGAAGGTAGTTGCAAGTTCTCTCCGCACTGCTCTGTCTGTCTGATGCTAAACATTTATAATCGATCATGCCGATGCTGCAGCCAGCATTTGGGTCGACCAGAACTATTATCAATAGGTTGTGACCGATGCCCAGGCTAATGTTTCGCGAGTTAGAAAACATTACCCAGACCTTCGATGCCGATTGGCCATTTTGCGAACAAACATTAATAATCGGCATTTTACCGATTAATCAGGCTTATGAAAATCACTAGTGTGTGTGTGAGTGTTTGTGTGCAAGTGGGCATGACTGTTTGTGTGAGTTGACGTGAGGGTGTGTGTGTGCATGTGCGTGTGCGTGAGTGTTTCTGTGTTCGTTTTGTTTTGTTTTTGTAACCGATTAATTGGGCTTTGAAAAAGCACTCCACACACTCCTACCTAGTGGCAGGCTGTATAACTGGAGGTAGTTGCAAATGCGCTGTGCACAGCTCTGTCTGTCTGGTGCTAAACATTAATAATCGGCATTTTACCGATTAATCGGGCTTAGGAAAATCACTGCACACTGCACACACTCCCACCTAGTGGCAGGCCGCAGAACTGGAGGTAGTTGCAAATGCGTTCTGCACTGCTCTGGTCGAAGACACTCCCCCCGCTACCAGCACCACCTCCGCCACCGGCGACCCCCTTTAGGCCCAGCAGGGTGTCAACGCAGGTGGAGGCGTAGAAGGACTCAGGGCTGGTGATTTCGTAGTCAGGAGAGGAGTAGGGCAGGCCGTACAGCAAGTACAACAGCCACGTAAGTTGATAGGCCCCCTGGATGAGGATATGCTTCCACATGCATGGCGTGATGAGGCGCTCGTTGCGGCCGTAGGGGGGCTGGGTCAACAGCTCGGGGTGGGGGTCCTCAGTGGCCAGCGCCAGGGAGCCGAGGCTGTCCATGATGAGATTGACCCATAGGAGTTGCAAGACGTTGAGGGGTTGCTTGCCGCCCACCACCGCACCCAGGAAGGAGGTGACCAGTGCCACCAGGTTGACCGTGAGCTGGAACTGGAGGAACTTGCGGATGTTGCTGAAAACAGAGCGGCCCCACAGCACAGACTTCACGATGGATGAGAAGTTGTCGTCTAGGATGATGATGTCAGCGGCTTCCTTGGCCACCTCGGTACCTACAACAAGACGAGAAATCGGTGTCTTAATTCATTCGTTGATTTAACAATTGGGTGACCGTGAGCTGGAATTGGACGAACTTGCGGATGTTGCTGAAAACAGAGTGGCCCCACAGCACAGACTTCACAATAGACGAGAAGTTGTCTTCTAGGATGATGATGTCAGCGGCCTCCTTGGCCACCTCGGTACCTACGATAGGAAGAGGGATAGTGGTAATACATGTGTGGATTTATTGAAGATGGAGCGGCCCCACAGCACAGACTTCACGATGGAGGTTACATTATCGTCTAGGATGATGATGGCGGCTACCTCCTTGGCCACCTCAGTGCCTGCAACAGGAACATATATAGGGTGTCTTAATTCATTCCATGATTTAACAATCGGTTGATTGGGCAGTGCCACCAGGTTAACTGTGAGCTGCCACCAGTTTAACTGCCACCAGGTTAACTGCCACCAGGTTAACTGCCACCAGGTTAACTGCCACCAGATTAACTGCCACCAGGTTAACTGCCACCAGGTTAACTGCCACCAGGTTAACTGTGAGCTGCCACCAGGTTTAACCAGGAGCTGCCACCAGGTTAACTGTGAGCTGAAATTGGAGGAACTTGTGGATGTTGCTGAAAACCGATCGCCCCACAGAATAAACTTCATGGTGGGATAGAAGTAATCGTCTAGGATGATGATGTCGGCGGCGTCCTTGGCCAACTCAGTACCGACAATAGGATGAGAAATAGTGTAGCATAATTCATTTGTTTGTGTATCAATCGATTGGATCATGATGGAGGAGACGTTGCCGTCTAGGTTTTTTTTAATTCTTGTCTCAATTTTTTAATTCATTCATTGATTTAACAATTGGCTGAACTTGCGGATGTTGCTGAAAACAGAGTGGCCCCACAGCACAGACTTCACGATGGATGAGAAGTTGTCGTCTAGGATGATGATGTCAGCGGCTTCCTTGGCCACCTCGGTAAATACAACAAGACGAGAAATAGGTGTCTTAATTCATTCGTTGATTTAACAATTGGGTGACCGTGAGCTGGAATTGGACGAACTTGTGGATGTTGCTGAAAACAGAGTGGCCCCACAGCACAGACTTCACGATGGATGAGAAGTTGTCGTCTAGGATGATGATGTCAGCGGCTTCCTTGGCCACCTCGGTACCTACAACAAGACGAGAAATAGGTGTCTTCATTCATTTGTTGATTTAACAATTGGGTGACCGTGAGCTGGAATTGGACGAACTTGCGGATGTTGCTGAAAACAGAGTGGCCCCACAGCACAGACTTCACAATGGATGAGAAGTTGCCATCTAGGATGATGATGTCGGCGGCCTCCTTGGCCACCTCTGTTCCTACAATATGCAGAGGGATAGGGATAGCACATGTGTGGATTGATTGAAGATGGAGCGGCCCCGCAGCACAGACTTCACTATGTAGGACATGTTATTGTCTAAGATGATGATGGCGGCTGCTTCCTTGGCCACCTTGGTACCGGCAACAGACAGGGGGGTAAAATGTTTGAATTGATCCATCCATTCATCCATCCATTCATCCATCTCTCCCTCCCTCCCTCCTCCCTCCCTCCCTCCCTCCCTCCCTCCCTTCCTCCCTCCCTCCCTCCCTCCCTCCCTCCCTCCCTCCCTCCTCCCTCCCTCCATATAAATATATAAAATACAAGCGCATAAGCACCTGCAATACACATAGCAAGTCCCACGTCGTAACAAAAAGATGTCAACTTTATTCCCCCATCCTTTTGTCTGAAACTTCCAAAATTTCAACTGCCATCTGACTCGAACACCGTATTGTGATGCGGCCCCAAATCTGTCTTCCTGCTCCCCCCTGCATCCATTCATCCATATAAATAATTTAAAATACAAGCGCATGCACACCTGCAATACCCATAGCAAGTCCCACGTCCGACTCCTTCAGAGCAGGGGCGTCGTTGGTGCCGTCGCCGGTCACCGCCACGACCTCTCCAGACGCTTTGAGCAGCTGAACCAGGCGCAGCTTATCCTCGGGGGAAGAGCGAGCTAACACCTACAAGAGAAGGGCATTTTCTTCAACTATTTGCTTGCTTTGATTGCCTTGATTGCTTTGCTTGCTTTGAGCAGCTGAACCAGGTGCAGCTTTCCTCGGGGGGAGAGCAAGCTAGCACCTGCAAGACAAGGGCAGGCTTGTGTTGGGTGTGCTGGGTTGGGTACCCTACCAACACCACCAACACCACCACTATCACTACCACCACACCACACCAACAACAACAACACATCCATCCATACCTGCAGAGAGGGGATGAAGCCCATGGCTTCCACATCAGTCATCGCCACCACCACCACTACCACAGCTACCTCTACACACCACCACCACCACCACCACTACCTGCTCTACCACCACCCACCATCACCACCACCACCAACACATCTATCCATACCTGCAGAGAGGGGATGAAGCCCATGGCTTCACATCAGTCATTGCCTGAACTTGGGGCCTTCCACTGCGATGCTGCATGTGTCAAGATCCCACACCACTCACGTTAATTTATTTACATGAGTTTCGTTAGCACAAATTCGTCCCAATTCGACCAAATCAACTAAATGAGTCAAGATCCGCACCGCTCACATTAATTTATTTATATGAGTTTTGTCAGCACAAATTCGACCGAATTCGACCAAATCAACTAATTGTGTCAAGATCCGAACTCGCTCGCGTTAATTTTTTGTATTCAATTGCGTCAAAACAAACCTGACCAAATTCGACCCCCACCACCCCACCACTACACCACCCCACCAACACCCACCACTACGCCCCCCACCACCCCCACCACCATCGCCACCACTACGCCGCCCACCACCACAACCCCACCTCCACCACCACACCGGTTCTATCTACATGCATACTGCAAGCGTCAAGAGCACAC
Source organism: Microglena sp. YARC (assembly GCA_022414725.1). Classification (NCBI taxonomy): domain Eukaryota; kingdom Viridiplantae; phylum Chlorophyta; class Chlorophyceae; order Chlamydomonadales; family Chlamydomonadaceae; genus Microglena; species Microglena sp. YARC. The sequence goes on along the minus strand of JAJSRW010000816.1, from coordinate 5,768 downwards.
ATCGCACAAGTTGATTTATTTTTATGCGTTTCGTCAGCACAAATTCTACCAATTTGACCAAATCAGCTTGGACCAGTTTTATTCACCTGAACATGTCAAGAGCACACATCGCACAAGCTGATTTATTTTTATGTTTGCGTTTCGTCGGCACAAATTCGACCAATTTGACCAAATCAACTTGGACCAGTTGTATCTACCTGGACGCGTCAAGAGCACACACCGCACAAGTTGATTTATTTGTATGTTTGCATTTCGTCAGCACAAATTCGACCAAATTCGACATGATTACCCTGGACCAGTTGTATCTAACTGAACGCATCAAGATCCCGCACTCGCTTGCGTAAATGCATTTTTAGGATTTTGTAGTGGTTTTGTGGTGTGGTGGTGGTGTGAGCACAAATTCATCAAAAATCAACTTCGACCAGTTGTATTTACCTGAACGTGTCAAGATGCCGCACTCGCGAGCTATGTGGGAGGCGGTGTGGATGTTGTCTCCCGTCACCATACGCACCACGATGCCAGCACGTTGGCAGGCAGCCACAGCAGCAGGCACCTTTAGGGTTCGGGGTTCAGATTTTAGGTTTTAGGGTTCAACGTCACCATGCACTCCACGATGCCAGCACGCTGGCAGGCAGCCACAGCAGGAGGTACCTTTGGGTTCAGGGTTCAGGGTTCAGGGTTCAGGGTTCAGGGTTCAACGTCACCATACGCACCACGATGCCAGCACGTTGGCAGGCAGCCACAGCAGCAGGTACCTTAAGGGTTCAGGGTTTAGAGTTTAGGTTTTAGGGTTCAACGTCACCATGCGCACCACGATGCCAGCACGCTGGCAGGCAGCCACAGCAGCAGGTACCTTTAGGGTTCAGGGTTTTGAGTTTAGGTTTTGGGGTTCAACGTCACCATGCGCACCACGATGTTAGCACGTTGGCAGGCAGCCACAGTAGCAGGTACCTTTAGGGTTCAGGGTTCAATGTTTATCATTTATTTTTTAGGGATTATGGTTTAGAGTTTAGGGTTCAGGGTTAACAACAGGCAGTACATTTATAGTACAACAGGCAGCAAGGTATACAGCACATGGATATATGGATATATATAGCACTACGTTGTATATAGATATAGCACTAAATTATTATATACGGTAGAGATTGCGCTACATTAATGTACATATATAGCACCACATTATATATAACATTACATTCGTATAAAGGTATTTCACCACATTATGTATAACATTACATTAATGTACATATATAGCGCCACATTATATATAACATTACATTCATATATATGTATAGGGAGCGGCAGGTAGCCCTAACCGCGGCCAAAAGTAGGACTAACAGTCCTAATAGCTGGGTTAGTCCTAATAGCTGGGAGCTAACTTAGCCAAATGTAGCCATTTTAAATCTTACCATGAGAAAGGGTAGGTCGCGACAGGCTCCGGGTTACCTTGCTGTATGAGCAGAATCACGCTTCGCGAATGCGAAATTCGGATTCCTTGTGAAAAGCTATGCAAAATTGGTACCAAATAGAAACTTCGAGGACAAGTTACCGGCATTAATAGCTTTAAACCAGCTATGCGAGCACGGCAGGTAGCGCTACCCAGCTACCCCCCCCCCCCTGCCGCTCCCTATATATGTATAGCACCACATTATATATAACACTGCATTAATATATAGATATAGCGCCACATTATATATAACATTACATTCGTATATAGGTATAGCCATTCATTGTATACTTATGTATAACGTTTTAGTTATATATTGCACCATTTTCATTTATTTTCAGTTGTATTACGAACAACGTTTTTAGTTTTATAATGCACCATTTTCATGTATTTATAGTTTTTATTATGCACAACATTTTAGTTATATTTTGCATATTTGAATTTATTTTTTAGTTTTATTATGCACAACGTTTTAGTCCTATATTGCACCATTTAAATTATTTTTATAGTTGTATTATGCACAACGTTTTAGTCCTATATTGCACCATTTTACTTTATTGTATAGTCTTGTTATGCACAACGATTGAGTTCTATAATGTACAATTTTATATTTATTTTACAGTTTTATAAATGCACAACATTTAGTTATATAATGTACAATTTAAATGTATTTTAAAGTTTTATTATGCACAACGTTTTGGTTGTATATTGCACCATTTTAATTGCACGCATGATAAAAATACAGATGGATCAAGAGATAGACAGATAGACAAACAGATAGATTGACAGATAGATTGACAGATATAAACATACAGGGAAAGTATTGTATGCATTCATTTTACCATGCATGCCGATAGAGTCTTGACTAGCGTTATTCGCACGCTACATTCATATACGTACGCTACATTCATAACCGTATACGTATATATTCATTTTAACATGCCTATATAGTCTTGTCTAGCGTTATACGTACAATATATATATATATATATATTATATATATATATATATATATATATATACGAGGGGGGGGGCTAGGAATAAAGTTGGCTGACCACACGTTCGGAAGTTGTTATTTTGACCCCCGGGGACCCCCCCCCCCCCCACACACACACACACACCCCCCCCTCTTGAGACCTCATATCTAGACACCCAGACAGTATTACATAGTGAAAGGGGGGTCCATGAGCATCATCTTGGCAAGGCCTTTCCAACCATACAACAAAAATTTATAAATATCAAGTTTGGACAAAGTTATTTAGATTTTAGTATTTTTACAACTTTCTTGGGCGCTCAGCAGTCGTCCGCGCCCTTGGAGGAGATCACGAAAATCGACTGAAGGCGTTATTTATCTGTCTTTTTATCTTTATCATCATCATTATCATGGCTTGATCTACTCAACTTGTATTCTGGAGCCTGATGGTCGGCTCGGGTGGTGTGTGTGTTACGATGTGTGAGATACGAGGGGGGGGAAGGTGTGTGGGGGGGGGGTGGGGGTGGGGTGGGGTGGGGGTGGGGGGGGGCTCGAGTGCTCGACCCCAGGCTCGACTGCTTTAGGAACTTCGTACGGTAGGGGACCGGAATTCAGAACGCGTTGCGGCGCGCGCCTTTTTTCCGCCAACTGCCGCTCGTTCCAAGCTGGACGCGAAGGTCTGGGTGACGTCCAGCCTGGCGTCCAGCCTGGATGTACCTTCCAGGAGATTCACCAATTACACCCTTGGTGTCACTAATTAAACGACTTCAGATTTGTACTCCTCTCGTCGAGACCTTCTCAATGGTGTACGTCACGCTCAAAATTCGCACTGGCAAGAAAGTTACACGAGGTACAAATAAAATTGGGAAAACGGTCGGACGGGCCCCCCCCCCCCACCCCCCCCCCCCCACCCCTCGTATCTCGGCCGCCCGTGGTGTATCGACATGATTTTTTTTGTATCTATTGCTCGCGGTTCTCTATCCATATCGAACGTGCGGTACGAAATCTTTTTCCTTGCCCCCCCCTCGTATATATATATAAAGAAAGCATGGTCGTGGTCGTGGTGGTCGTGGTGGTCGTGGTGGTGTCATCGTGTAACCGACTTAACCGACTTCCCGCCCAGCCATTTCCCGCTCAGCCAATTCACGCTTGTAATCCCTCCTGCTTAACTTCTGCCTGATTGGCCTCCTGCGAATTCTGCCTTATGCAACCTTCGCCTCCTGCGTATTCTACCTGTTGCGCATCCCGGCTGATTTCTCCTTTTCCGCCTGAGTTCATCCACCTGATTTCGGTAGCGCTACAGTTCGTCTTTTCCTACAAGCTTTTTCCCCCTGCAATCTCTGCAAGACCTTTCCCTTGCGACAAGAGACCTGTCGCTGCGCACGACGGGAGGTGACGTGGTGAGTCAGACGACCTGTCAGAAATGTCCGAATCGCATCCATCCCATGTCACAAACTTGACTGCAAAATTCTTCCCACTGTATTGAGAAACATGTCGCACCGCATTGTGCCATAGCAAGTACGCATCAAAGTTGACCGAATGAAAAATCTCGCTGAGCATTCTCGCCTCAAACGTGGGGGTTGAAAGGGTGGTTGACCGAACATCTCAAATAAGCAACTTGACTGTAACTTCTTCCACTGCATCGGAGAAACATGTCGTCACTGGTGCGTTGTGCTATAGCGAGCACGCTCGTGGAAGGGGGAGGAGGACGGAGTTGTGGCAAGTTGAATGGATGAACCTAGCGATGTTTCTAAGTCCAGATCGAGTTGACTTCGGGAGCAGTTGCGGTGAACAGGATTGTTCTTCGGCCGAACTGAATACATGCTCGCTAAGAAGAAAAGCTTTAGATATATACAGTTGCGATTGCGCAGGTTCAGCCTTTTCAGTGGGGTCGACTATCGATCACAGCTGAGGTGGCAGAGGGAAGCATGTCCGATGCTTTTAGCGGAGTCGGATGATGGGTAAAACGTTGTCGATGCTCATCGTCCGTTTGCCTTTCAGCTATGACAAAGCCCACAGCTGAAGTGGAGGGGGGCAGATATGGAGTATGTGTGTGCTGGTGGTGCGTGTAGGTAGGGCAGGGGAGGGATGGAGTGGGGAGAGGGTGGGGGCTGATGGCTGGGGTGGGGGAAGGATGGAGTCAGGAAATATGTCAGGAAGAGTAAAGGGAGTATGTTTGTGGGCGGGGGTACATGGTTGGGTGGGGGTGGGGGTGGAGATAACTAGGGGGGGGGGGGGGGGGGGGGGCGGGGTACGGTGGGTGTTTGTGTGCTTGTGGGTGCACAAGGGAGACCATCGCAAGGGAATATGCGTCCGTCAATGTTTAAGTTGCATGTACTGCAGGAGAGAAAACCGTTTTGCAACCCAGCCAATACAGGTGTGGATCCAACGGGAGGGAAGGGGGGAGGGGCGAGCGATAAATGTTTGGCTGGTGGTGGTGTGGGTGAATGGGTGGGCGGCTTCAACGTGTAAACCATATTGTAACCAGCCCCAAATAAGTGTGGCCAAAGGCAAACGGGCACCGTACTATGATTGGGGGGGGGGGGGGGGGGGGGGGGGGGGGGTCTTCGTGAGAGTAGATGTGGCACCGGCCACTCGGGCTAAACGTACTAGTATCTATCTATCTATCTATCTACTATCTATCATCTATCTAATCTATCTATCTATCTATATATACATTAATATCTATAATCTAATCTATCTATCTATCTATCTACTATTAATCTATCTATATATAATGTTTTACATGACAGGCGCTGGAGCTGTTGTATGTATATATATATATATATATATATTATATATATATACGTTATCTCTCTCTAACGTACCTCAACCCGCAAGGGTCCTTGATGCCACCACAGCCAGTACGGTCAGGCTTCTGCTAGACTTCTCGGGGTCAGGTTAGGAGTGAAGGGCGGTTGGCGAAGGGCGCTACCCATGTCACCGGCAGCACGGCTAACACAACGTAACCACGTTCTCGCTGGCCATTGATACCAATGCTGCGCAGCTGTTCACTGGCTGTAATCAGTTCAGGGGCACAATGTCACTGGCAGCAAATTGTTGGATTGCTTGTTGAGTGAGTGCATGAGTTGGTGGGTGGGTGGGTGGTGGAGGGAGGGGGGAGGGGGGAGGGAGGAAGGAAGAGAGGGAGGAAAGGGAGGGAGGGAGAGAGGGGGAGGAGGAGGAGGGAGGGGGAGGGAGGGAGGAGGGTCAGGGGTTTGAGGGAGGGAGGGGTGAGGGGTTGAGGGAGGGAGGGAGGGAGGGAGGGAGGGAGGAGGGAGGGGGGGGGGGGGGGGGGGGAGGGAGGGAGGGAGGGAGGGGGGGTGGGGGGGAGGGAGGGAGGGGAGG
>JAJSRW010001081.1:0-24026 GCA_022414725.1 Microglena sp. YARC | reverse complement strand
AAGAGAGGAGGGGGGAAAAAAAAAATTTTTTTTTTTTTATAAAATAAAAAAAAATTCCCCTGGGGGGGAAAATTAAACGGGGTTTTTTTTCCCCTTAAACCAATCTTAAAAACCCAACCTGCCCTCCCAAAAATAAATCCCCTTAAAAAACCACTTTTGCCTTTTCCCGCGTCCCTTTTTAAAAAAACTTGACGCAGTTTTTTAAACGCCCGGTAAAGGAAAGGTTGGGGTTTGGGGTGGGGGCTTTTGAAGAACCGAAAGGTTTCTTTTCCCTTGTGGTTAAATTGGGGTGGTTTTTCTAAAATAGCCGTTTAAATTCCCCAATTTTTTTTCCCACCCTGTTTCCACAAAATTAATGGCCAAAAGGTAATTGGAAAATAAATGTCATGGGGTTCATCTGCTTGAGCGTAGTTTGTACTTCTCTATATGAACATTTCTCCTCTTTTTGCATTTTACCGCACTTGGAATTTTGGTCTGTTTCAATTGGACGATGGGTTTCCTCCTCAAAACATCGTCTCACTTAAGTTTTTTAATCTTTTGTAATCCCAAGTTTATCCGGCTCTCCAGAGTTTTTCTGGGAAAGTATTTTTCACTCTTCAAATAGCCCAAAAAAGTTTTCGCTAGGTTTGAAAACTCGTTTCCCAGCAAAAACCTGTCATGGAATCTTTTTTCCATTTTTCACGTACGAATGCCCTTATCTAAATTTGGATACGAACTGATAATTTTCCGGGCAATATACAGCGATGCAAAGTGGGGGTTATTCTTCAACTTCCGGACGGCAATGGTAATGCTCCACTGAGAAATCGATGCACGCAATTTGGTAAATTACCTAATTTTCGATTATCTTTTTGGGCAATGCTGATTTCTATACCGCCATTTTTGTATTGGATGTTTTTCAAAAATAGCACTTTCGGCGTTCTTTTTCCATGCTGTTACTGTGGGTTGTAATGTATGTATTTATTAAATACATCGTATCATTTTTTAAATTGTTTTTCATTATCATAAAAATGAATACCATATAAAAGAACAGGGGCGGGCTTTTAGGGTTATTTATAACAATGTTTTCTCTAACATATTGACGGCGATGAATGACATTAATGTTGTTGAATATGTATCCTTTTCGAAGTGTAAGTATATCGATTCGTTATACGAATTCAATTTCGAGCAAGACAAGAATTTTTTTTTTGAATTGTTAAAAGCAGTTTTCAAAAAAATATAAATTGAAATACTTTTCTCGAAGAAAACTAAGAGGTTACAAGGATAGAAATCAGTATATGGAGATTCACAACGACGATTTCATTATAAAAGTTGTTTTCAGCAAATCATGTATAACGAACGTATACAACAATCAGTTTTCTCTATGGTAATATTACAAAAGGGACAAACTCCCTTATCATAAGTTTCGCGTGTACGAAAAACATAAAACGAAATTATATTCATTCAGCGATTAACGTTTCGAATTCATTAATAGATTGTTCTTGAATTTCGAAATACAGAAAAATATGAACAATGACCAAACTTGTCAAGATCTATTTCAATTATAATCACATCAAGTCGTCGGAGCTAAGTACAATAGAAGACATGTTACAAGAGTTCGTAACTATGATACAATCCTGTGAGGCATCCATTTATTGAATTTGTATTTCCCATGTAACAACATACGACAATTTATCAATAACGTTACAATCAACCATAGCATTGCGGAGAAATTGACTGATTTTCATTGTTGGAACGCATGCTATGAATTGTCTCGTTTGAGTTGTTTGTTAGTTCATAAACATCTGTGTATTGGTTTTCTTAACAGTAGAACATGACCTCTTCTAAATTATTACAAGTATTATGAGCTGAGCTTGTTGTGAACAATCTTGGTCGGTTCTTCTTTTTTCTCTAATTATGTTGATCTGTTTTTGTCAAAAAGTCGGACACCCGTTTTATATGACTCTCTTTTGACGTTCTTTATCAGCTTGTCATCGAAGTTGACTAGGAAATCTTTGAACTTAAGATGCAAGATTTTGAATAATAAGCCTCTCGTGCTGTAAGGTATAGATGGTATGAACGAGTTCAAGACATTAGTCAAGTTCGTCATAGTTTGAAATATTTTTTACCTCAAAACGACAATAAAGCAACCCACGGGTCGTGAATGTACTTGTTTTCAAAAATATCTATCAACATTTGAATCCGTTTCAAGAGATTGACGTTTGTCATCCAACATACATTATACCGACTATCAAGTCGTTTGAAATAAATATCCATTTGTTGGTATTGTCCTTGACCATTTCACCATCTATCAACGTCCCTGTAAAGAGTTCGTCGTCGAACCAAGCCTTTATCATGATCCATTCTAGATAGAAGTAACCTTGTTGTACTTTTTTGTCAATAAAATACATTGGTTTAACGTCATTTTCTTGGTCAGATACAGTAAGTACGGATTACCATTAGTCTTTGTACATATAAGATGTGGATTGTTATTCAAAATAGGCAATTGAAGCTGATGTCAGTTTTTCATAGTGCTTTTGGATGATTTGACACCGAATTTTTCGATATCTGTCAAGACATCTTTCTTAGCAAGATCGCATTTTATATTATATCCGATCCTGTCACAAAAATGAAATTTGTTCCATGTGCCATCCTGTAATCTAACAATGTTAATATTGTTTTATATCATTTTTTTAAGCATGTAGTATGTGTGTATCAAATTCGCTTAAATCACAATCATGAGACATTGAATCGTCTTTAGATTCCTCCAGTGTCGGATGAGGTAACCATTGGCAACAACTCCTGTAATAACTGGTAAGTATGTCTCGATTTTCCATCGTAATACACATCGTACCCGAAAAAACATAATGTCAAAAAGATAACAGTAATTGAGTGCTGAATAATAAAACAATAGGGTTCGATACAATCTTCGATGAATCGGATTTAATGGATAAAAGCATGGGAGAAGGGAGCCTATATCCAAGTATGCTTGTAATCACCGGGATAATACGATCCTGTGTCATGATTCGACGTTATCATCATCATACTAAAGCCATTCAAGGAATGACAACAATAATTGTATCGCATATACAGACATGCCTCCATGAAGTGTTACTATCATGTTTTATAAGTTTAAATAATAGTTATCCTGATAGTTTTAAGTGTCAAATGTGTTAAAAAAAAAATTAAAGATAACTATACATAAATATTTAAACACATAAAATGATGTTCTGTGAAATCTGCAAAACATGATGTTTGTCAACAACAGTTCCGACGAAAAACTGGAATACATATGTAAGAATTGCAACAACCATGTAATCGACAACGTAGTTGGGACGAAATGTCTAAGCGAGACAGTGGTATCGGATGATCAAAACAATATAAATGTGGACAAGTCTATAAAATATGACCCACCCTACCGTGTCAACTTCATCATATGTCCGAACAAAGCATGTGTTGTTGATGAGAATAAAGTAATTTATCTGAAGACGAACCATACGCAAATGAAGTTTACGTACTTTTGCTGCATTTGTGAAACCTTTTGGGACACTAATAAAAATGAAAAACACATTTAAAAAATTAGCATTATAGAATATAACAACAATGGAAGTCATCACTTATGACGAGATAATAGGTCAGTACAACCCCGGAAATAACATCTCCATGCCGATCGTCACCAAGTACGAGCTGGCTAAGATTCTAGGCTTAAGGATGAACAACTATAACAGGAATGCGCCAACTCTCATGACATTAAGGAGCTGGATCTTACTAATTTGGTCAACCACGAGAAATTCCTCAAGATAGCATCTGAAGAGATTAGACAACGTGTCATACCGTTTATGGTAGTAAGAAATCTTCCGAACGGGAAGAAAGAATACTTCAAAATGATCGATATGGTTGTACCCGGATACTAATTAATAACCCATTATTAATTATAAATGGATAATTAATAATGGATATATACATAAATATAATATGTGAAAACAGAGCGGTTAATACGGAATTGACATGGGATCTGTTGACGGTTGGAGGTTCTTTAGAATTAAAAGAAACATTGAACAATTTACGCATGGTTTATGTAAAGGAGTTGAAAGACCATATAAATTCAAAGTGCGGAGATAATTTATGCTACCCTGAAGAGGTAGGTACTTCACCGCAAACATATGCTTCAGATATTGATATCAATTTGAATTTCAACGGTAAAACGGTACAACATGATCTATTACAAATTTCCAATATCTATAACACCATCAACAAATACCACTATAAACGTTTCAATTCGAGTTACACTGAATTGTTTGATATAAATATATACGGAACGCATTTTGATAGCAGTATGTATAGTAGTACAAAAGACGAACATATCGATCTAAAATTGTTATCTAATAACGAAGAACAGCGGCTATTTAGTTTGTACAGGGTGTCAAAATTATGCTCTGAATACAAGTCCCTTATTAGTCAAATGTCGCGATTTTTCCGTGACATGTCGTCTGATCTTTCGAAGAACTCATACATTCATTTATATTACTTTGTTTTTTTAATTCACGAAATATTATGAAGCAAGCGAAGTTGTTTTTCAATGTCCAAAGTATTATGAGAATGACACATATTATTCTGTGGGAGCGTATTTTACATATAGTAGGCGGTAGAAAGGACTTACACATAATTTATATAAGGATTCTATGATGGATAATTTAGGGTTCGCGGGTGGAGAAATTACAAAAGAAATATAAATGTTACGTAAATTATCCAATTGAATACCGTATGATGGGAGTGGCCAAGTACCTCGCGAGAATTTTGGATGCGCATCAATTGATAACGAAAAAGCATAATAAAGCGTTAGCGAATGCTTGTGAATCTTTGAACAAACAACGCAAAAGTGGTGATAATGCCACACAAAAGATATATAAGTGTCATATTCAATGAAATAGGGATACAAGATAAAGCTAATGTGAAACAAGTGGAAAAGAAGCTAGTGTCGTATGTCGACAATTAATATGGACTTGATTTGCGTCAGTCTTGTTTGTATTATTATATATTTTTCTGTAAATGGAGTTGGAATTTTATATAAACATTCTACAGAACTACAATTAAGGAGGATAATGTTGAAAAATGATTACTACTCTTGTAAATCCGGTGCAAAATGCAACAGTCATTACATACTAGAAAACGATCCACATGAGATAGACAGGGTATCATTGGTTGATTTAATAAACAATAAGCCACCAGAAGATTTACCCGAGGATTCTATACTTCGAAAATTATCACAGTCGTTCCATATTCGCCAATTTCTAACTTGATGAAACACAAGGAAGCCATTCGCCGCATATCAGAGTGTACAAATAAGTCTACGTATCATAATAATCATCGAGGACGACATTGTGTATCCTCTTGATATATACGATCAAATGCATAATATGTTTAAACAAATTACACACGATTATGATGTTTTGTTTCTGGGTTACCAGCTACTGAAGACTATAAAGAAAAGGAAGTGATCAGAATGTGTTTGATAAATTCAACATATTGCCGTGTATAGATTCTTATATTATAACACCCTCTGCAGCAAAAAAGTTACACGATTCGTTGTTACCTTTTTATTTCCCAACCAATGTCCAATTATCGTACTGTATGAAGAAAATAGGGATAAACGCTATGTTTACTGTCCCGAACCTGTTTGCGGACGGAAGCAAAGTAGGCGTTTATACCAGTATGTTGAATGCGAATAACAAGTTATTCCTGAACAATGATTATAATACATTGCTCATATCATTGCAAGAGCTGAAAAAATCACCCAAGAATCATATGAAGAAGCTCAAAAAATTGTAGAAAAAGGCTAAGGGAATATCGAATCACCCTGATATGGGTTATATCATTTCAGTCATAGAATTCAAAATGGGAAACATACAAAAATCATACGAGATGATGAGAGACATATACAAGATTTACATAGCAAATGGAAGTATATTAAATCACGAGAGCGAGTTCCTTCGTTTGTATATAGATATCCATAAACATATTGAAACTCCCTAGCATCGGGAAATCATAGTTTCAGTGGTTTTAAAAAATCAATGTGTATGCAATATATTAACAATCTTGTAAATCCTATGAGAACATCGCATATTCGGATCCTTGGAATCCTTCTGTATTTGACTTTTTGACTATATTATGCTCATCCTTCACCGCTTCGGAATCGATATATTGCGGATAAATACCCTTCAATTTGTCTTGATCAGATCCCATCTTAGATGTAAATGATTTGTCCTCAAATTTTTCTCGTGGTTCAGGCTCGATCACAATTGGCTGTGAAACGTCCTCATTGAATCGAATTGACCCCCCGATAATGCTAATAAGGGTCAATATGACAAGCAAGACACACAAAATGATCATCAAATCTTTATACATTTTTGTTTTACGAAGAAAAAAAATAAACCATACAAATAAACAATGGCGGATATAAATATGGCATACAACCTGATAAGTGATCTTTTACCAGTCCAATACAAAGAAGATCCTTTGAAACCCCCAACGCCTCCTTTTTACCACAACGTCAAACCGTTTCTAGACCTAAACCTACTCCCCGCGCTACCAAACCCGCGCCTCCTCCTCCACCACCCAATACTTTGTCACTAACCGCTCGGTTAGAATCTCTAGGCAAAACCTGTTCCAAAGTTCATGGGAAAGGCAGAAGAAAATTAGATACACCCGTATCTGAGCTAATAAAAAACATCGACAAAATAAAGATGGGAGAACCATTTACAAACCCGATGCATAACATGAACTATACGGTTCTTGTGTTTATGCTTGTGCTAGCTCTAGCCATCCACCTTTTTGTGAAAAATCAATAAAACACATTGTAACAACATAATGATGTTAGCGAAATATTATAATATTTATGTATGCGGTTATTGTGGCTGTCTTTTATATGGTTGATGAATTCATACCACAAAGCGCATGCGTGATGTATATTGACTAGGCTGTAGTTGTGATGTGACTGCGTTTTCTTCTTCATTATCTATATGTGTATCATGTGACTCGATCGGAATCGGGATCTGGGGTGGAATCGGGATATTTTGTTCTTCTTTATTAAGAACTACTCTTTGGAAAGTTTGTGTTTCCTTACTACAAACAATGTTTTCTAGAAACCTCCAATCTTTTTTCAAGTTGATTTATATGCAAACACAACATGTCGATGCGATCATACTTTTTCCTTGTCATTAATGTTGATTAACAAATATGTTTGTTTGGACCTGACGCGCGCAATTGTATCGATTGTTGTTGATATGCAGACAATACGTGTATACATTCATTGTTTATAAAATTCAAATACCAAGAGTCTGCAGCAAATACCGTACCAAGGAATTAGTGCTAACGCCGCCAAAAAGGATCTCCAAAAGCTGACCACCTATATAGGATCCGACAACGCGACCTGGGACGCATTTATACACAACGTAACTAGCTAGAGTGCGTGCGGGATTGAATGCCGCTCCTGTGTATCTGCCAAATGCAAAGTGCCGGGCTGAGCAAAGAAAGACGCAACCATTATTGGTCCTATTGTCCCATACCCTTGTTTTTTGCTGAGTGTACCAAACGACTGAAAATACGGTCAACGCGAATGAAAAGGTACCCAGCGCCTCGCATGCCATTATTCGAGGCATTGACATTGTTTCGTCTGGTATGAAACAACCATTGGAACTAATTTCTGTGTTGTTGTGGCCAATTTTCAGGGACGGGACTATATTACTGACAACCATAGCGCACCACCATACTTCCGAAATTTGCGCGGCTATGTAAATTAAAAATTCTATCGGATTTTGTATATCCTATAAGGTTGAATATCCATGTTATTGCAGGGTTCAAATGTCCGCCCGATAGTTTAGCGGTGAGAAACACAAGTGTCATCAAAGCTACTGCGTTGCACTCTGCGGTGGGATTTAAAGAACCGATTAGGTGAAATAGCATGCACCCCATGAACTCTGACGTGAATTTAGTAAAACAAGTCTGGTTTGACGTATATCCAATTTTTATTGTTTCCATGATTTATTTATGTGCGTAAAATATAAATCATGGAAACTACTATAGCGCTTAATAAATTCAAAGACACTGCTTTGGAAAACGTTCTCATACATCGAAATGTCAAACACATTTCTGATATGAACCGAAGAAAGTACGATATAGTTATATATAAGGGTGAAAAGTGTTGATGAAATGGATGAAGCGTGTCATGAATTTGCAAGATTTTTTCGTTGAAAACCACATGGATGACGATGTAAGGGAAAACTATTACTTTTACAAATTTTGTAACGAACAAAAAATCGCGCCAGAAAAGTTACAGTATCCATGAAAAAGGATATGCTAGAAGAAGTACATGTATCATCATACCGAGATCTATTACAATAAATTTATCAGTGTCTACTCTGCACAAGTGCATATTGTAGAAACGGATATGATTTTTGATACTAATAGGTCAATGTACAAAAAAGCATTGTCCAAGGTTTTCGACACAAGTAATTGGAACGATGGGGATATAATCATTGTTAAGAAAGCTCTACATCATGGTTGTAACTATGGAAAGTTCATTTGTATAAACAAATCAATCCGTGACCTCGACAGAATCATTGATGAAGAAGACGGTCATGTCAATATAGACTTTGCAGTGGTATCCGATTATCCTATTTGCCACTGGGCTTCCAAATTTGTTTTGCGATGATCAAATATATAATATTATCGACCATAATTCACTTGTATTGTGTACGCTTTCTGAAGAGTCCATTGATCTCGTCATGAAAGAGCGTAAAAAAATTATATAGAATATAATTAATGACGAAGATAGTGTAAATGACGAGGATAGGATAATAACATTTCACGAGAATGGTGTGATGTATGGTCTTATATGCGAGTTCGGTATTGATTATGGAATAACAAACCTGAACAAACATATGAAGACGTGTGATTATATTTTGTCTAGTGATTGCCCAAACAGTTTTTATATACAATTTCCCAGATATAAAGGAATACCTATAACTTCTGAAAAATATTCTTTTGATGTCAAAGGAAAAAATTCGTGAAATAATCTTGTACTGTCTAGCGATAAACTATATAATTCATTCATTAGGAAACTTATGGAACTAGGGGTGTCTCCAAATAACATAGGCTTGATCGATTGCGGTGAGTTATAGATACTTGTATCCGAGATTACCAGTATCTATAAGCTCTATAGGCAATTTTCTAAAAGGAACTAATATTTTCCAGTACTCGACCGATTTCGGGGTTATGTTTTGTTTATTATATTTATTGTATGTTTTCGTGTAATTTATCTATGTAGCTCAATATCATATAATAGAAAGGGTGAAAGGATGAGTATTCATTTTCATCAAATCCATATGCATCCATGATCACATCGACAAGATCGTTGATGCGGTCATTGGCATATATATATTTTGATATGTCGATATCGGCCAACATTTTTGAAATTTTGTTGTCATTACCTAGGACTGTGTTTGTTTTACACAATTTCATCATTTCCTTGAATATATCCACCTGGAAATTTAAAATCCTTAAATGCTGCAGGTACAAAATGGATGTTCTTTTATATCAATATAGGGAATAGTGATTTTTCCATCGTTACCACATGCTATATCAGCTTTTTGTAATGCTACTTCGAAATCGTGCAAATACGCACGATACCATAGGTACATCATATGCTTGGGTATATAAATTAGAGTGACTACATACCCATTTTTTATGCGATGCTGTCTGAAAGTAAGGGGAGAAATATGAGGGGTCGTTTTGTTCAGACACGGTCATTCTGGATATTGCACAGGACAATCTATACACCTTGTCGCTCGACAAAGTATAATAGTCTTGCCTAATAAGAATGTCATTCGACGCGAGGTACTTGTAAATCACACATCTCTTGGAACAATGGTTCTTGATACACAGAACAACTTTTGTGTGACTGGTGAGATGACGACAAATGATCATTCAATTTCAAAAGGCACCTTATGTGGTGACCTATCAGAGTCTTCGATTTCCAGATCACAACAGCAAAATATACTAGACAAAAACATAACTACACTTCAATATATATTCTTACATCATTTCGTACGTATCTTTAATCCAAACTCTCCAGACCAGTTCCAGGACAACTACTGCCCACACACTTCTTCGTCAACCTCTTCTTCTATGTCGTCACCATTCATACCCAAGTGAATGATGTTGAAAATCTTTTGAGAATAAGTAGATGGTTCAGAAATAGAAAATCCTGAACTGATAAGAGCGGTCTCATACACAAGATTGATAATGCCCTTGTTCAGCTTTGTTTTGTCATGTGTGAATGTTTCATACAAAGAATTCACCAATTATTGTCGACATTTAGCTCGAGAGTCTTTTTTGAACTTGCCATCATTCATCTGATTATTACCGGTCATTGTTTGAGCCTTCATTATCCCTCTCCATGTTTGCAGAGTGACCGTATGCGTCTGTCATGATGGTACACGGGATATTCTCATCATATTTTATTGATTTGGACCTTGGTCAACTTGTTCTTGCCTACAATATCATGAATCGCATCGCAAAACAAATTGAATTTGCCTTTTTCTTCTTCACCTATCCTGTTATCATCTGCACCCACCTTTGTAATGCACACAAACAAGTAATCTTTGTAATTACGACACTGTTGCATCATGTATTCATCAATAGGGTCTGTCATAAACAGTACCTCACCCTGTATCCTCTTAACAAATGGACTCTCTTCAACAAATGCACGAGACTCGCCTGTGATGTAGTAGATTGTCTTTTGGCCCTCCTTCATACGAGACACGTAATCGCTCAATGATGTCGTCTTCACCTTGTCGTTACTGCTTTCAAACCTTAGAATATCCATTATCTTTTCTCGATTCGAAGTGTCTTCATAAGCTCCTATTTTCAAGTTCTTTGAAAAGTTTTGGTAGAAAGTATCAAAGTCATTTTCCCCCAAATCGTTGATCATCTCAAAGACACGCTTAGTAATTGCTTTTTTAATTTGTTTGACTATTTTATTTTCTTGTAGAAGTTCCCTACTGATGTTCAAAGGCAAGTCATTTGTATCAAACTACCCCTCTGATAAACGACATGTAAGAAGGGATTAGTTGTTCAGAATCATCTGTGATAAACACTTTTTTTAACATAGAGTTTGATATTGTCTTGTTTTGTTGTCTTACTGAACATGTCATGTGGTGCCATTTTAGGTAAAAACAAAATACTTTTGAATTCTAACTGTCCCTCGACCGAAAAGTGTTTTAATGCCAGGTAAGTATTCCAATCGCTTGTTAAACACTTGTACAATGATTCATACTCATCATTTGATGTTTCACCAGGTGGCTTATGCCATAACGGTTTCTGATTATTAGCCTTCTCTTTCTTTTTGACTATTATTTTTTCCTTTCCTTTTTATCATTCTCCTCATTGTTCTCTCTTTCTTATCATTCTCCTCATTGTTCTCCTCTTTCTTATCATTCTCCTCATTGTTCTCCTCTTTCTTATCATTCTCCTCATTGTTTCCTCTTTCTTATCAATTCTCTTCTATTTCTTCTATATCTTCTTCCTCTTCTTCAGGGACGTCCTCTTCAACCTCGTACTCTACCATGATAGGGTATTCTATAAAGTCATTGTACTTCTTTACCAGCTGACATAATTTAGTATGGTCAATATAATTGGAGTTTTCGGGTTTCAAAAATAAAACCACCCTAGTTCCCCTAACAATATCCGATTCACACTCTGTGACAGTGAATGTACCTCCAGCTCGACTTTCCCACTTGTAATAGTTATCTTCGTCGTACCGTTTAGAAAATACTTGGACGTTATCGGCCACAAGATATGCAGCATAGAAACCCACGCCGAATTGACCAATCAAAGACATTTTTATCAGAGTCTTCTAGTGCTTCCATGAATGACTTGGTTTCCAGATTTTGCAATAACTCCCAGATGATTGATAAGGTCATCCTTGGACATACCGAGACCAGTGTCTTCAATAGTAATGGTTTGACCATCCATGCTAACTCGAATTGTTATTTGGTGTTCATCTACATGGTTCTTCACAGTGTCTTTTGAACAAAGTTCGATGTGACGAATCTTGTCGATAGCGTCGGCTGCATTAGAAATCAATTCTCTCAAAAAAATGTCCTTATTGCTGTAGAAAGTAATTGATAATAATTGACAACAGTTGGTTAATTTTCAGCTTGGAATTCGTAGACTTCTTGCATCTTTTACTATCAAACATAAATAACTTTTAAATAGGTTTAATATTTCAAAAAACTACTGATGCCATCAATGATTTTTCCGAACAGACGTAAAATTGAAAAGCATATTTTCCGATAACGACATAAATAAATGACTAGAAAAAAAATAAACACACGTATAATGGCATACACATGTTTGATGTAGAATAGTTTCAGGATTATGCCTAAAATGTTCTTTTTTTATTTAGAACAAATATAGTCATCATATATTACATTAAGAGATGAGTAGTATTTGCCAAAAGTTGGTGGGACCAGCCATTGAAAAACCCAAGAACTAGACGTATAATAAAACTGAACGGTCCTACATATTCAAAGTTATTGGTAGAATGTGGAAAACAACCAAATCAATTTCCCAACCCTCCATCACCACCGAAACCCAAACCCCCACCACCACCAAAACCGAAACCCAAACCCAACCCTCCATCACCACCCAAACCCAACCCTCCATCACCACCGAAACCCAAACCCCCACCACCACCAAAACCGAAACCCAAACCCAACCCTCCATCACCACCGAAACCCAACCCTCCATCACCACCGAAACCCAACCCTCCATCACCACCGAAACCCAACCCTCCATCACCACCGAAACCCAACCCTCCATCACCACCCAAACCCAACCCTCCATCACCACCGAAACCCAAACCCCCACCACCACCAAAACCGAAACCCAAACCCCACCACCACCAAAACCGAAAACCCAAACCACCACCACCAAAGAATAATGGGTCCCCTCAAATAGAACTGACGATTGATGAGTTGCGCACTATGTATAAGGAGTTCCAAATAACATTTCCCGCAACGAAAATAAAAATAGCATTATTAGTACATCCTGATAAATTGAAAGAACCTATCAAATCCCAGACTAGTATGTTCAATACTGTTAGTGAATTCACACCGCTGTGAATATTTTATACGATAAAATTCCCCCTTAGATAGTAAAAAAACATATGATAATTTTATTGATATAGTGGCAGATAAAACAATTAAGAAAAAAAACAAGGAAGAGAAAGGTCCCAAACCCCCATCACCACCAAAACCGAAACCCAAACCTCCATCGCCACCAAAGAATAATGGGTCTCCTCAAATAGAACTGACGATTGATGAGTTGCGTACGATGTATAAGGAGTTCCAAATAACATTTCCCGCAACGAAAAAAAATAGCATTATTTGACATCCTGATAAATTGAAAGAACCTTCAAATCCCAGACTAGTATGTTCAATTACTGTTAGTGAATTCACAACCGCTGTTTGGAATATTTTATACGATAATTCCCCATTAGATAGTAAAAAAACATATGATAAATTTATTGATATAGTGGCAGATAAAACAATTAAGAAAAAAAACAAGGAAGAGAAAGGTCCCAAACCTCAATCACCACCAAAACCGAAAACCAAACCAAAACCTAAAACCAAACCCCCAAAACCGAAACCCAAACCCCCATCGCCACCAAAGAATAATGGGTCACCTCAAATAGAACTGACGATTGATGAGTTGCGTACGATGTATAAGGAGTTCCAAATAACATTTCCCGCAACGAAAAGAAAAAATAGCATTATTTGTACATCCTGATAAATTGAAAGAACCTATCAAATCCAGACTAGTATGTTCAATACTGTTAGTGAATTCACAACCACGTTTGAATATTTTTATACGATAATTCCCCATTAGATAGTAAAAACATAGTGATAAATTTATTGATATAGTGGCGGATAAAACAATTAAGAAAAACAAGGAAGAGAAAGGTCCCAAACCTCATCACAACCAAAACCGAAACCTAAAACCAAACCAAAACCGAAACCAAACCGCCCAAAAACCGAACCAAACCCCCATCGCCACCAAAGAATAATGGTGGTCACCTCAAATAGAACTGACGATTGATGAGTTGCGTACGATGTATAAGGAGTTCCAAATAACATCTTCCCGCAACGAATAGAAATCATTATTTGTACATCCTGATAAATTGAAAGAAACCTATCAAATCCCAGACTAGTATGTTCCAATACTGTTAGTGAATTCACAACCACTGTTTGGAATATTTTATACGATAATGTCCCCCTTAGATAGTAAAAAAACATATGAATAAATTTATTGATATAGTGGCAGATAAAAACAATTAAGAAAAAAAAACAAGGAAGAGAAAGTGTCGCCAAACCCCCATCACCACCAGAAAACGAAACCCAAACCCCCATCACCACCAAATCAAACCAAACCCCCATCAACCCCAAAAACCGAAACCCAAACCTCCATCGCCACAAAAGAATAATGGGTCCCCTCAAATAGAACTGGACGATTAATGAGTTGCGTACGATGTATAAGGAGTTCCAAATAACATTTCCCGCAACGAAAAGAAAAATAGCATATTTTGTACATCCTGATAAATTGAAAGAACCTATCCAAATCCCAGACTAGTATGTTTCAATACTGTTAGTGAATTCACTCACTTAACCGTTTGTTTGGAAATCCCAAACCCCATTTTATCATACGATAATTCTCCCCTTAGATAGTAAAAAAACATATGATAATTTTATTGATATAATGGCAGATAAAACAATTAAGTTGGAAAAAACAACCATTTGGATACTCACCAATATTGACGTTATATTTTATGTTATTGATCAAATTCGAAATATTTTACTATTACGATACCTAAAGCATTTCCTATATCAAGACTAGATATAAAAGTACCAACTGCATCGGATAGACTACCGTTGATAATTAGAAATCAAATGACGAATGTTAAAATAAAATAATGTGTGACTATGTGTACCTGATGTGGTATGCATGTTTTGTTGAAAAAAAGCCTTAATATACGATAAAAAAAGTTATCATAATATTATAGATTTTGTTGCGAACAAAAAGAACCTGGCGTCAGTTGACATACAAAAGGACAAATAAATGGTGGCAAAAAAAGTCAAAAAAATCGAATGACAATCCAGCGGTATCCAGCTTGATCTACCTTCTGAAAAATATATGTTTTGATAGAAGTTGTCGGATTAGGTTGTAAACTGTCGGAAGATAACATCAAGCAATACGAAGAGTACATCAAATCTCAAAATTTTTGAGTACGTAATCTGAAATGTAATGAATCATTTACGGCGAACGTTGTTAAAAATTTGTAATTTAAAAGTTGCATTCAAAAATTTAACCCTATAAATATGATCCATTTGTACAAGAAGTATTGAATTTCTCTTTGACACAAAATTACACATGAATCAATGTGATATACGAGTAATCTTGATGGGTCATTCCTATGGAGCGGGCTGCTTTAGTGCTTCTCGCGTAGCAGAGCAATTAAAATAATCATATTAAAAAATCTAAAAATTCTAATAATAAATTACAAGTGTAACATTTGGAAGTATTTATATTTCTCTCATTTATATTTCCCATTTAAATGTCCTCTCCTTTAAGTAATATAATTAAAATATTTAACATTCTAATTACCATTGTGTTAATTAATCGTACGATGTCGCCATTGAAGATAATGGATTGCGTCAACCCCAAAATGTGGACAGTATTTTGTGTGATGAATATAGATGAAAATCGTCTAGTCTGGGCAAATCATGATACGATTATACATCCGATGGGAAATACATAATAATTATACTCGAATGATGAGTAAAGTTTGTTACAACTAAAAATATTGATATATTTTAGTCGGTGTTTGAACTGGCGATGTTTGTTCTTATAGAAGTCTCAACTCCATAGGTTAACATATATTGTGAGATTGGGAGAATTATTTATAATACTGTTATATTATTATAATTTTGTTCTATAACTCTTTATATTTATATAAATATCAATGGTATACTCTATATGCAACTATGAATACATCTGAAAAGACTAAAAAATCGTATTGTTTAAATTCCATATGCGATATTATTCAAAAAAAACATGATCCATGCATATTATATTTCATGTGATATTATCTCCATTAATAATAGTGGTTTGTTTTGTAGTGTACCATTGTTGTTGTTTGACATTGGCACATTTTTTATTGTCATGAAAATGAAAGAAATACAACAAGCAGAATTTTCGAGATTTGAGACGTTGGTTTAACAACGCATCGAAATTGACATTTTAAACACATTCCTTCAAAACAAAATTGATGCGTCGATCATTTACAGCAGTGGTCGGATTAACCCAATATATTGTAGTACACCACACTCTTTCAAGTATATTTATCAATTCTATGCACACACATTGTTTAGTTATCATGGTACTGGTGCTTCATCCATGACATGGGCAGATAATACCTCGTAACCTATCAAAAGATGCACAACGATATAATTACTGCTTGTGGACTTGCCTGGATTTGGAAAGAACAAAGGACCAACAAACTTTATTTATTACAAAATTACACATGTGATGAGACCATCGAGTACTTTACGACGTTCCTGAACGAGTTTTTTGTCGAAATACAAAACGAAAATGGAAACCCAATCAGTCTAATGATTCTTAATCATCTGGGTCATTCTTTTGGTGGGCGCTATTTGAGCATATCTTTTCCATTAAATTCCATCACTTTGTCATATCATGTATTTACAGTATCCACTCCCAGTGAGTTTATAAACTTTCCTCGCCATTATGGGGTTGCCGCGGAACCAGTGTACGCGCGAATCCGCTCTCTTTAAAATCAATTGTGCACTTTGCGGTGCCTCAATGGCTGTCTACGGTCTTTAGCAGTGGGTGTCTTATCCCACCAGTTTGTCTCGAATGTTGGGCAATTTTGCAGTGCGTGGGCATTATACATATTACGACTGGTTTGGCTACAATTCGTTGTATGACACGTATTATAAATCGCAAATATACGCAATGAGCACGGCGGACGTCAACGTGGGTAAATTCATCACACGTGAATGGTTAAGTTGTCACTGGAATTTACCATTGTTGAATGAATTGTTTTGGCCAATTGACTTATGCGCATGTGCGCTGTTTTATGGCGAAAAAAAACGAATTCATCCCGTGCCTGATAATGGAAATATATTTGGATTTTCTTGTAACATTGCAGAATGCGAACGTACCTGATTTATTTATATACCATTCATGGAGGTAGTCGCATACACCGTTCAGGAGTTATCAATGTCCACTCTATGTTTTCACTTGTGCCGGGCCAGAGGACGCGCGAAAGACTGCTTGTACTTTTAGATTCGAAGCAAGCGCTTTCGGTAAAAAAATGACCAGACCTGAGATGTGCCAATTCAAAACGAGCTACAATGTCAAGGTCGCGGCACAGGATTTACAGAAACAATATATCCTCATGTTTATTAATAAAAAAATATCGAAAGAGTGAAAACATACACAAAGACAGATAACGCAGAAAACACCACGTCAGCTTAATAGATATTACGAGAGCAAAGTGGTAGAAGGATTCAATGACAGAACTGGTGCGATGCTCTAAGTCTATTGCATAAAGTATGCTGCATATCACACGAGTTGTTGATCGAATGTTTTTTTTACTTCTTGTGTTTTGACTTTGTAAAGCATGGAACACTTAATTCTGAGTATAAAACCGCGACAAAGATCGGATCTGAAAAGAAAAGATGAAGTCTATTATTTATAATATTTCTACAAATTGAATTAGAAGAACATATGTTGAAACGTGTCAAATGTGTGGAATTTAAATGGAACTGGAAAGACTTGAGCTAGTAACAATAATTGACTTGAATTGGAAAGTTTGTTGAAGCGAATCTAGACAAGGAGTGGATTGGTATGGGTTGACACAGCAGAAATGAGAAAGTAGCAACGTGCGAGATTGTTTGAAGCATGCTAAACTCCTGACAATGGGCATTGGAATTGGTTTGGGCTGAGTGAATAACCCAAGTGTGACGGCTTGGGATTTGCATTGTCTATGTTAAATAACCCGGGTAGACCGTGGGTTTATAGGGGATTGAGTATAAACCCGTGTGTAACGTGGCACATTGTACAAACCAATCCTGACAAACGTGGACTGGATTGGGTTGAGTATAGAAACTTCCACATTACATGGGATATTGTACAAACCAATCCTGACAAACCGTGGGACTGGTATTGGTTAAGTGAGAAATCCTAGCATCGATTGATTTAGTGAGGCCATACATTTATATATTTTGTGTTGTGTTTGGTTTTGTGATGCAGAGTTACATTGGTAGAAAAAGCCAATCAATACTCAGAGTCAACCTGATTCCACTGTCAATCCAAAGCGATTCAAAGGGCTTAAAGAAAAAAAACAAGAAAATATAGAACCCATAGGATTTTGAAAACGTCTCAGATTTGATGTGAATACTAAATACTTTTTACTTCTTGTGTTTTGACTTGCTCTAAAGCAGACATACAAACAAAAAACAACCAATACTCAGAGTCAATGATTTTTCCCACTGTCAATTTGACCATATGTTTTTTCAAAGCAATTCAGAGGGCTTAAGGAAACAAGAAATATAGAAACCATAGGATTTGTAAAACGTCCCAGATTTGATGTGAATACTAAATACTTTTTACCTTCTTGTGTTTTGACTTTGTAAAGCAGACATACAAACACAAAAAACTCCGAACCAATACTCAGAGTCATGACCACTGTCAATCCAAAGCAATTCAGAGGGCTTAAGGATAAAAACAAGAAATATAGAAACTCCATAGGATTTGAAAAACTTCTCTCAGACTTGATGTCTTTGAACTAAAATACTTTTTTTACTTCTCTTGTGTTTTGACTTTGTAGAGCAAGACATACAACACAACAAATTCGAACCAATTACTCAGATGTAAATGATTATCCTGTCAACCAATGCAATTCAGAGGCTTAAGGAAAAAAAACAAGAAATATAGAAACCCATAGGAATTTTGAAAAAACGTCTCAGATTTGATGTGAATACTAAATACTTTTTACTTCTTGTGTGTTTTTACTTGGTGTAGAGCAGACATAAAACACAACAAACAATCAAGTTACTCAAGTCAATTGATTTCTGTCACACCAATGCAATTCAGTGAGGGCTTAGGAAAAATGAACAAGAAATATAGAAACATGCCATAGTTTTAGTTTATTTGTTTGATTATTTTAAACTTCTCAGACTTGATGTGAATACGTAAATACTTTTTACTTCTTGTGTTTTTTGACGTTTGTAGAGCAGACATACAACACAACTTATAAACAATCACATACTCAGAGTCATTGATATCCTGTCACACAATCAATGCATTCAGATGGGCTTAAGGAAACAAATCGAAGATAATATAGGAAACGCCCATATGGGATTTGAAATAAACTTCTCTGAGCGGCTGTGATCAGACTTTGTACTTAATACTAAATTACTTTTTAGCTTCTATGTTTTGACTTTTGTAGAGTGCAGAGACATACATGTACACAACAAACAACCAATACTCAGAGTCATGATTATCCTGTCCATCAGGCAATGCAATTCAGAGGGGCTTGAAGGAAAAAACAAAGAGAATATAGAGACCATAGATTTTGAAAAACTTCTCAGACTCGATGATATGAGATTCTACATACTTTTATATTTTTTGTGTTATGGTCTTTGTGATGCAAAGTTACAGAATAGCCAATGAATACTCAGGAGTCATAATGATTATTTTACCACACGCTAATCATTATCTTAGTTGATACGATTATACATCCTCCGATGGGGAAATACATAACTAATTAAAGCTCGAATGTGATGAGATAAAGTATTGTTAGCACGAATGAATACTGGAAAAATATTGATATAAATTAGTTATGTGTTTGAACATTTAATTGAATATAAAAGATCAACTACTCTTAAAACGTTCGACCCTTGTGTAATCCAATCAAATGTATTGGTGGTATAACTTCTTTTGGTCGATCATCTTATAAAATAGTGGCTTGGGTCCTTTCATAATATATCGCTGTTTTCTTCGATTTTTTCCAAAAACGGCGTTAGCAGTTCTGATATTTGCATACGCGTGATATTTGCATTCTTTTCCACATTGCTTTGGTGTTTTGTTCCGGGTCATTTTATTTTAGCATTGGACTTTCCACTTATGTTTTGTAACCCACATTTTTCATAAAACCGGTTTATATTATGTCTTCCAGATAGATAAACGATAGTACCCTTGTGACATATTGGTATGATTGTCTCGAATAAGTATAGTATTCCTTAACTCGTCACATGGAGTTTTTAATCATATGCACATTCTCCGCAAATGGTCTAATGCAGATCGGATAAGAACTTCGTGGACGCTCTTTATTTATGGCACATTGAATTGTTGCTCTAATATCAGCCGTATTAGATGTAAGATATGGGATCGTTTACTCATCTGCGAAGCCTATAACAAAGGCACGGAACGTATAATGATTTGTTGGACTGCAGGACCATATGTCTTTTCTCTTTTGTTATCAATGCCTTGTCAATAACGTTGTACATAGTTTTTATTTGTTGTGCCACTAATGAGATATTCTCGAAGTATGTGACATGATTGCTCACTTTGTTGCACCCCTAGTCATCAAATTAATATTTCCTTTGTCATTTTTGTAATCGCAATATTGACAAGCATGTGAAATTTATGTCCAATGTAGCGACGCTCGTTATCACCATATTTTATATATTAATGTGATATTTTTTGTAATTTGAGGCGCGAAAAATAGATACAGACTTACTCTACGACTTTTTGACTTTACCTCGCCTATACGTCAATTTGCTTCATTATTTTTTCCGATTTAACTGTAATAAATAGTTACAAAACGCACCCTATTAATTACAGTTTACTTTAGCACATTCAGGAATCACTGGTGTTATATTATGTTATCGCTATGCGGTGGTTCATATAAACGTATGAATGTATTAATAATATCCGACATAATAATAGTTCGATGTATTTCGCTAAGATATAAGAGAATTCTTGCTTTTTTAAATACGAGATTTATCAATTGATTTTGTGCAAATCTTGTAACATTGGACCAAAAAATCATTTATATTGGGCTTTTTCAAGACGAACAATCTTAGGAGATGAATTCCATACACCATACTATGAAAAACATTGTCGAAACCAATGTCATTTTTCCTGTCTATAGATAGCATAAATGTATGTGCATAAACAAGAAATACTGAAAGACACAAAAGCAGTACATTTGTGAGGCGGAGACATACTCAGTACATACTTTTATAAAACGTTTCAAGAATTTGATAAGACGGATACACAGGAAACGTATATGCCGTACTGTGGGATAACAACACTTCCGAAATTTATATCACATCATTTTATTTGATATATTGATCATGTTTCGTCAGGATAAACACGATTGTGACGTTTTTGAACACTATTATACTGGTAAAGAAAATGTAGATATAGTACCTGACGCTTGCGTGCTTTCTACATCCGTTAAAGTAAGAACGAGTACAGGAGAGGAAAAGCATGGATTTGTCTAGCCAACGCCATGTTCACAAGGATCCCACATGCTGAAACATTGATAACATCTTTGGTACAATTGTTTTCAAATTATAAATGAAGATATTTTCATTTAACGTTCACCCTTTCATCAAACATAAAACAATGTCAGTGAATTGGACATTTCGCATTACACGATCTAATAATGCAAAAACTAGGGTAACTGTGTGACGAATCGTATTTCGACACAGGTCAATGGAAAGCTGATCAAATAAAAATGATCCAACTGTTTTACATCTACAAACCTATGTCTCGGGATGCGATTTCCATTCTATCGTTTTTGCGGCGGAAAGCTATGTTCCCGTTCGTCTGTTATACAGGTACGAACAAATTAAAAGATACAGTAATTAGTCATTAGTCATGGTGTTAGATCCAGAATGGGTGCTGACGAACCAAGTTGTATGATCCAGCGCTCCTCGTTTCGAATTGACATAAGTGAATCGGTCTCAATTAGCAATGTTGCCGTAGGATATTGGATTTTTCTAGAGTTTCAGTTAGTTGAGCAACATAGACAAAGCCAAATAGTCGCTATGTGATTCGTCTCTATGTTTGTCAAAACAGATGCTGTAGCAGGCGAAGTAATGAAGGTGAAATAAGTACGAATTTATAACAGAATCTTAGACCAGTATGATGACTTTGACGCATAGCGAGTGTTATTTGAGAAATAAAGTGTATCCAGGAATTACTTCTAATTGTCTACGATACTTAAGATCTTCATCACTAACAAGTAACGATGTTATTCTAGTTACCACGAGAATGAATAGATTTTTCCCTTCGAGTACAGTTTTCTACAGGTTTACGTGACATTGCCATGAATATAGTTCTTTATGTCTGTATATACACCGAACATTTGTTGAAGTTTCAGTCGCAGTTTTGGTTGTTTGTTGGTGTTTTATATGATACTATGTAGTATTTCTATGTATATTATAAAAATCTTCGTTTCGTTCATATTATTGCTTGTTTCTGTGATGATATTTATATAGTCTACAGTAGTTGTTCGCTATAGTTTATTTGAACTTATTCAGCCTTTATCGTATCCATTTATCGAAAATCATGCTCTCTAATTATATTCTCTCTAATTTTTTAATGTATCTTGTAAGTTTACTTGCAAGTGCTATACAGTCTTACAGTAAGGTTAGAGGAGTTTGGTGTGGTAGTGTCGTCGTCAGTTGGATGTTTTGCCACATACATACGATTAGTTCTTGGTTGATGGCATTTTATGTTGGGGTGTTGAGGATTAAGGAGTTACTGCTGCAGATATTGTAATGGTGAGTGCGTATTCCAAGGTCAACACCGTTTATTGACGATCACGTATTTGACAAGATGTCTTTCACTGGTGGTTCAGCTGTTGGTCACTGTAAAAGAACGAGATCTGTAGTCAGATTTGTAGTCTCAATATCTATTTGAATCAGTACAGTCCTTTGTCATTTACAAGTTTCGTATCGATCACAGTTCCACAAGAGCAACGTCTGTATAAATGGATGTTTACAATTTGTATAGCATTAAGCAGGTTTATCTTCAGTCGGTTTAAATGCATTTTGGTGCATCCAGTACTGGTTCAATACCATCAGATGTGTCTGAATCTACGATTGACAATCAGATGAGGTCAATGGTGACAGCAGATTCGTGTGTTAGTGTGAAGTAGATAAATGGATGTTAGATGTATCGCCTGTCGCTACGGTTAATAGTGTATCCATATTTTCCGATAGCTAGTAGTTGTTCTTATCATGTTAGTGTTAATTTGTTCTACGAACGTATATATTTTTTTGTATCTTTATCAAGGTAGATTCGCGTAAAATGGTCTCAAAGATAGGGAGTTGGGATGATCGGTAAAGCCCGATGTTCCGTGTTGGTCCTTATTGTCATTAGTCGACTTCGTTATATATTTATAGATAATTTCTCTTATTTTTATAAGTTTTTATTTATTTATTTTTTATAATCATATGTTTTTATTGGATCAATGTTCCGGTATCATAACTGACTGAGCAATTAATGGGCGATGTGAGCCTCAGATGAGAATAGACCTTTGTGTTGGTCTGGGTATATATAGTCGGTGATTATCGGCGAGTATTCATTAATAGAGTAAAGCACAGTGAAAATGTATAACTTGTTGCAGTAGTCAAGAAAGAATCTATCTATACGGTGAGTATAGATTGAGATTAGTCAGTATACAGTCTGTTTGTTGCTAGAGCGTTTGTGAATAACTGCATTCTGCTGGAACGATCGTTGGTTCACGTAAGGTTAGGTTCATGTTAGGAATAGCTGCTGTCGCTCATAATGCAATCAGATCACCCTGTCTAGTTGGAGAGAGTGTGCTGATGCGTACTCTGAGTATAGTTTAATCAGTAGTTCGTGAGGTCTAGATCAGTGGTTTT
>JAJSRW010001977.1:20000-41902 GCA_022414725.1 Microglena sp. YARC | reverse complement strand
TACCCACCACACACACACACACACACATACAAACATACACACACCACACACACACATATTATACCAACACATACCACACCCACACACACACTTATATATAATGTTATGTTATCCTCACCTGTATTACTCCACCAACATGATGTTTGACTGCCCGCACTCTGGGGAGTTGTAGGGGGGGGCTTGCTCTTTCCTGTAACATCATTAGTCGTGTGTTTGTGTGTTAAGCAGGTATGTGGGGTAGGTGGCGGTGGGGGGGACATTTTGTGTGTAAGAGGGTATGGTAGGGGGTGGGGGACATTTTGTGTGTAGCTCAGGGTTTAGGTTGGGGTAGGTGGGTGGGGACATTTTGTGTGTAAGCAGGGTAGGTGGGGTAGGGGGTGGGGACATTTTGTGTGTGTGCAGGGTAGGTGGGGTAGGGGCGGTGGGGGACATTGTGTGTAGCAGGGTAGGTGGGGTAGGGGGGTGGGGGACATTTTGTGTGGTAAGGCATTGGTAGGGTGGGTTAGCGTGGGTGGGGGACATTTTGCGTGTGTGTGGTATACACATTACACAAACACTGTAGCACACACACACAGCCTACACCTACATAACATGCATGCACCCAACTCATTCTACGTAACACACACACACCTGCACATACACACACATGAAAACATACACAAACACTGTAGCACACACACCCTCCACCTTCATTGAACATGCTGCCACACAAACACGCTTCTTCATAACACACGCACACGGCATACCATACACATACACATGAAAACATAAATAGAACTGTAGCACACACGCACCCTTCCACCTACATTTGAACGATGCTGCAAACAAACGCGTTCTACATCCCAACTACGCACACACATACATACACACATACCACAACTTACAACACCCACGCACCCTCCACCTACATTGAACATGCTGCAAACAAACGCGTTCTACATCACACACGCACACACATACATACACAACAACACACACGCACCCTCCAACCTACATTGAACATGCTGCAAACAAAACGCGTTCTACATCACACACGCACACCACATACATACAACACATACACAACATATTACACACACGCACCCTCCACCTACATTGAACATGCTGCAACAAACGCGTTCTACATCACACACGCAACACAACATAATACACACATACACACATACTTACAACACACGCACCCTCCCCTTACATTGAAACCATGCTGCCAAACAAACGCGCCTTCTACATCAACACGCACACACATACAATACACACATACACACAACATACACACATAACACCCTCCACCTACATTGAACATTACAGCAAACAAACGCTGATTCTACATCACACACGCACACACATACATACACACATACACACACACTTACACACACGCACCCTCCACCTACATTGAACATGCTGCAAACAAACGCGTTCTACATCACACACGCACACACATACATACACACATACACCACAACACTTCACCACACACGCACCCTCCACCTACATTGAACATGCTGCAAACAACGCGTTCTACATCACACACGCACACACTACATACACACATACACAGCACACTTACAACACGCCACCCTCCACCTGCATTGAACATGCTGCAAACAAACGCGTTCTACATCACACACGCACACACATACATACACACATACAACACACTGTACACATACACCCCTCCACCTACATTTGAACATGCAGCAACAAATATGTTTCGACATCTAACACACGGAGACACAAACACATACACATAAACATACACATACACAACGCATAAACATACACATACACATACACAATACACATAAATACACAACGCATAAACATACACAAACACATACACATACACGTGCACGTACACGTACACGTACACATACACATACACATACACATACACATACACATACACATACACATACACATACACATACACATACTCATACACATACACACACATACACATACACATACAAATGAACAGGCACACACAGACACACACACACACTGCAGCACACACAGCCTCCACCTACATTGAACATGGTGCACCCAAATTCGCAGTCTGTTGGGAAGCATTTGACAGGGTCCTGGCCCAGGGGGAGGTGAGAGGCATTGGAGCTGATGTAGTACAGCTTGCCAATTAATGTACCGCCGTACTTCGGCTCGCCAAAGTCCGCTAGGGCCAGGTCATATCGATCCTTAGAGCTTGGGGGGAAAACAACCCCCAGCCCTGCTTTTTGAACTGATAATGTGCTCAGGGTAGGTGAAGGGAAGAGGGCTGGAAGGAGGAGAAGGAGGAGGAGGAGGGGGAAGTGGGAGGGGGCGGGGGCGGGAGGGGGTGGGATGGATTTCCAGTGGTGGGGGTTTTCGGCGTGCGCTGGTTGTGGGGGTGGGGGCAGGGGAGGAGGAGGGAGTGGCGGGGTGAGGTAGGGGCTCATGGGCATGGGTCCAGGTACTAGGGGTACTGGTGCGGGTGGGGTGGGGCGAGTATACAAGTACCAGGCTGCTTGGCTAGGGTTTAGGGGGATTGTGCTCTCCTTTGGTTTGGTTTGGCTTGGCTTGGTTTGGGTGGGGGCGAGCATACATGTACCAGGCTGCTTGGCTAGGGTTTCCGGGGATAGTGCTCTCCTTTGGTTTGGCTTGGGTTGATTTGGGTGGGGGCGGGGGAGGAGGGGGCAGTGCCAGGGACGGGACCTCTTGCCTTTTGGCTTTGTTCAGAGGGCCTAGTGGTAAGGAGGGAAAGCGTAGCACGGTTGGTGAGGGTGGTTGCAAGTCGCAAAAGTGGTTTGGGTCCGTTGGCTCAGATGCGTTACAGTGCCTCGATAATCGATAAGAAGGGCGGTTGTTGCTTAGAAATAGAACAGAGGAAGGATGCGGGAGGCAGAGGCGGTAGGGGAAGCAGAAAGGGAAGATTCCAGAAGAGCGGGAGGAGGAAAAACTTGTACGCCGCTCGGGCGCGACTCAATTCTGTCAGATTCCTTGACCACCTGTACCCGAACCCACCTGTACCCGAACGCGAAGTATGAAACGGTTAGGGGGACGGGTGCAGGTACGGGATGCGGGTGCGGGGTGCGCATGCTCCAGCTGGCGCCGGCTGGCGCTTTGTCCTGTACAGCCGATTGTGCCGCAATCCAATCTCGAACTGGGTCAGCAAACTGACGCTCAGCGAAATTGGTTTACTCTCCGTTTCCCGGACGATTTCGCCCCCAGCCTTCCATCATGGTACTTCAACTTGATCGAATTGTCCTGAGCAATCGTCTCTTCGATGATGATCGATGTCTCACCCCCAAATGCAAACTGCTCGGTTGCAGGATGAGGAACCTCCCATGACGCTAGCGATGCAGGTCTATCGAGGACCTGCTAGCATCCCTCACGCTTCTGAAGATTTCTTCGCGGCCTTCTTCTTGGCGGCCAACGTAAGCTCCCGTCCATCTCTGAAATAGTCTCGAAGCCTGTGCAATGCCACCCTGGGTCCATCGCTGTGATAATTGCAGCCAATTGAGAGATGGATGATAAGGGATGATGGGTTACGCTTTTGGCTTGGCTTCAGCAGCTGTGTTGTTTGTGGGCAAATTTGGAGGGGGCGAGTGGTGGTGGGGGGGTGAAGGGGGGGGGGCTGTTTGGCATCGCACCAGGCGACGAGTAAGCTGCTCTATAACAAGCATGTCCCTTCCAGCTGGACACACAACTACAGCATACAACTATGCCCAGCCACACCTACACACACACACAACTACACCGCACATCTACACCCACACACAACTACACCACAAACCTACACCCACACACAACTACTCCCACTCAAATACACCCACAAACAGCTACACGCACACACACACCGGCACACACACACACAACTACACACAAGCACAACTGCACACACACAAGTACACCACACACCTACACACACACAACTACTCCCAAACAACTACACCCACATATAACTACACACACACAACTACACGCACACACAACTACACGCATAAAACTACACACACATACTCAACTACACCATACAACTACACACACACCTACAGTACAGTAGGTGTTTGTGTAGGAGAAGCATCAGTACAGTGTGTATGTAGGTGTAGAAGTATAGCATCAGTTCAAGCCCATGCATTTGTTAAGTGAAATGTGACAAGATGTTGCTTCCACAATTATTCTCATGGTTGGTGGTGGAGTGGTAGTGGAGTGGTAGTAGGGTGGTAGTGGGGGGGTGGGGGGGAAGTGGTGGTAGTGGGGAGGTAGGGTGGTGGAGGATTGGTGGTAGTGTATGTGTGTGTGTGGGGGGGGGGGGGGGGGGGGGGGGGGGGGGGGAGGGTTTACTCTTCCCTACACATGTTCACTGTGACTTGTTTGCTGCTTAAAATAAGTGCCCAAAACAATTGCTCAATACAACTACAAGCCTCCATGACTCACACCATCCTCCACACATGCCTACCATATGCAAAGTGCGCTAACACACAAGCACCACCAAGACCACACTACACCAGCACCACCACTATCCCATACACACGCCCACTGTATGCAGGGTGTGCTAACACACAAACAACACCAACACACCAACTCCACACCACCACTATCCCATACACATGCCCACCATATGCTGAGTGCGCTAACACACGAACAACACCACACTACACCACCACCACCACTATCCCATACACATGCCTACCATATGCTGAGTGCGCTAACACACGAACAACACCACACTACACCAGCACCACCACTATCCCATACACATACCTACCATATGCTGAGTGCGCTAACACACCACCAACACCACACTACACCAGCACCACCACTATCCCCGACACATGCCCACCATATGCAGAGTGCGCTAACACACGAACACCAACACACCAACTCCACACCAACACTATCCCCTACACAGGCCCACTATATGCAGAGTGCGCTAACACACGAACAACACCACACCAACTCCACACCAACACCTCACCACCATCATCCCCAACACCTGCCAAATGCAGAGTGCGCTGATGACCCAGATGTTCCCCGGAAAGGTCTTCGGCTCCGAAATCAGGGCTAGGAAGTATGAGTAAGTGTGTCAGGTGGTAATGTTTGAAAGGTGTTACGCTCCAAAATCAGGGCTTGAAAGTATGAGTATTTCCGTCAGGTGGTAATGTTTGGAAGGTGTTTGGCTCGGAAATCAGGGCTAGGAAGTATGAGTAATTGTGTCAGGTGGGTTTGGAAGGTGTTTGGCTCCGAAATCAGGGCTAGGAAGTATGAGTAAGTGTGTCAGGTGTTTATGTTTCAAAGGTGATTGGCTCCGAAATCAGGGCTAGGAAGTATGAGTAAGTGTGTGTGAGGTGATAATGTTTGAAAGGTGTTTGGCTCCGAAATCAGGGCTAGGAAGTATGAGTAAGTGTGTCAGGTGGTAATGTTTGGAAGGTGTTTGGCTCCAAAATCAGGGCTAGGAAGTATGAGTAAGTGTGTCAGGTGATAATGTTAGCAAGGTGTTTGGCTCCGAAATCAGGGCTGGGAAGTATAAGTAAAGATAATGATAACGCCTGGTGGGGCGTGGTGTTAAGGGAGCCCGTCGTACGCGGGTGGGGAGGGGTCTCCTACCTCAACTGGACAATCTACCATTGCGGTTGACGACGAAGTATGAGTAAGTTTGTCAGGTGTCTATGTTATCTGATTCAGGAGGGTGCACATCTAAGTGCCGGGATGGGGTCTAAACGATTGTACACGGGGGAGGGGTGGGGTGGGGGGTCCTTCACAGGGTGGAGGGGCTGAGTAGGGGATGCCACTGCACTGTGGTGCCTGTTTTGGGTGGGTGCATGCGTGCGGTGCTGGGTGGGCACAGGGGGAGGGTCGGGGTGGGGGTCCTTCACAGGGTGGAGGGGCTGAGTAGGGGATGCCACTACACTGTGGTGCCGATTTGGGTGGGTGCGTGCGGTGCTGAGTGGGGCACAGGGGGAGGGTTAGGGTGGGGGGTCCTTCACAGGGTGGAGGGGCTGAGTAGGGGATGCCACTGCACTGTGGTGCCGGTTTTACACTACTCTCACACACAGCACTCACACTTACTCTCACACCCTGCCTGCACAGGCCAACACACATCGCACCACTCCACACACACACAACACATACACAACACACACACACAGCACTCACACTTACACCCCCCCCTGCTGCACAGCCCTGATTACATCGCGTCATGCTGCAATGAGGCCGGCATGACAAGGCAGGCGCTAGCTGGCAAGAAGCCCAAGCTCTGGCTGGTGAGTTAAAAGAGAAAAGAGGGGATTGTGTTTATATTAAGAAACAAACAAGTGTTTTATACTCGATCCCCTCTTCTCTCTTTTAACACATATACCCCGCATATACAAATAAATATATGTCTATGTGCTCCAGATTGGTGCATGACAATGAGGATGGCGATGGTTTCACAAAAATATCATATCTCTTAAAGAAAGCCCTTATCATCATCTCACAACCACCCTCGCCGCCATGCGCTCCAGATTTGTGCATGGCAAAGATGATGGTCAAATGATATTATTGTTAAAGCATGTATAGCAATTCAGGGGATGATTTGGGAAGCACACTATGTACTTCTGACTTGGTTCTCAGAATCTCAGGCCAATTATCGAGAATTCTCACGAGAATTCTCAGATTTCCAGGCCAAATTCTCGATTTCATGTACGAAGTCCGGGTTCTTCAGAAACCTTGAACCCAAATCATCCGCTGAATGGCTATAAAGAGAGCATCGATCATGGATGCCATGCCATCATCAGACAACCACCCTCGCCGCCATGTGCTCCAGATTGGTGCCTGGCAGAGATGGCGATGATGGTAACATAATAATATCATATCACATAAAGAAAGCCCTCATCATCATCTCACAACCACCCTCGTCGCCATGTGCTCCAGATTGGTGCATGGCGAAGATGGCGATGATGGTTACATAATAATATAATATCAATTTAAGAAAGCCCTCATCATCATCTGACATTTGCCCTCGCCGCCATGTGCCCCAGATTGGTGATGATGATGAATATATATAGATAAAGAAAGCCCTGATCATCATCTGACACCTGTCTGTCTCATCTCTGTTTCAAGCATCAATTTGTATTTTTTAGTTGAACGTCCCCGCCGCCATGTGCTCCAGATTGCTGCATGACGATGATGATGATGATAATGATGTTTACATAATAATATTAAATCACTTTAAATAAGAAAGCCCTCGTCATCATCTGACATCTGCCGCCGCCTCCATGTGCTCCAGATTGGTGGAGGCCCCCGCCCTGTGAACGATAGCTGGGAGCATAGGTGGTGGGACCACTTGCACTGGAAGAGGTGGAAGACTCCTAGGACTGGCCCCGCTGGTCCTCAAGACATGTGAGTTGCTGGTCTGGGTGTATGGGGCTTGGTGGGTGGGTGGAGTGGTGTGAAGGTATGGGGGCGTATGGGTGGGTGGGGCTTGGTGGAGTTGTGGGAAAGCATGATTGTATGTGTTTGAGTGTGGGTGGGTGGGTTTAAGATTCCTAGGACTGGCCTTGCTGGTCCTCAAGACATGTGAGTTGCTGGTCTGGGTGTAAGGGGCTTGGTAGATAGGTGGAGTGGTGTGAAGGTATGGGAGTGTATGGGTGGGTGAGGCTTGGTGGAGTTGTGGGAAGGCATGATTGTAGGTGTGGGTGGGTGGAAGGAGGGTAAAAGATTCCTAGGACTGGCCCCGCTGGTCCTCAAGACATGTGAGTTGCTGGTCTGGGTGCATGGGGCTTGGTGGGTGGGTGGAGTGGTGTGAAAGCATGTGTGTGCATGTGTGGGTGGGGGTGTGGGGCTGAGAGTGATTGTGGGACCACTTGTACTGGAAGAGGTGGAAGATTCCTAGGACAGGCCCTGCTGGTTCTCAAGACATGTGAGTTGGTGGTCAGGGCGTATGGGGCTTGGTTGGTGGGTGGAGTGGTGTGAAGGTATGGGGGCGTATGGGTGGGTGCGGCTTGGTGGAGTTGTGGGAAGGCATGATTGTAGGTGTGGGTGGGTGGGTAGGAGTGTATGGGCTTGGTGAGTGGGGTGGAGTGGTGTGAAGGTATGGGGGTGTATGGGTGGGTGAGGCTTGGTGGAGTTGTGGGAAGGCATGATTGTAGGTGTGGGTGGGTGGGTAGGAGTGTATGGGGCTTGGTGAGTGGGTGGAGTGGTGTGAAGGTATGGGGGTGTATGGGTGGGTGAGGCTTGGTGGAGTTGTGGGAAGGCATGATTGTAGGTGTGGGTGGGTGGGTAGGAGTGTATGGGGCTTAGTGAGTGGGTGGAGTGGTGTGAAGGTATGGGGGTGTATGGGTGGGTGAGGCTTGGTGGAGTTGTGGGAAGGCATGATTGTAGGTGTGGGTGGGTGGGTAGGAGTGTATGGGGCTTGGTGAGTGGGTGGAGTGGTGTGAAGGTATGGGGGTGTATGGGTGGGTGAGGCTTGGTGGAGTTGTGGGAAGGCATGATTGTAGGTGTGGGGCTGAGAGTGATTGTGGGACCACTTGGGGGAGGTGGGAGATTCCTAGGACTAGCCCCGCTGGCCCTCAAGACATGTGAGTTGGTGGTCTGGGTGTATGGGGCTTGGTGAGTGGGTGGAGTGGTGTAAAAGCATGGGTGTGTATGTGTGAGTGGGTGGGTGGAGGTGTGAGACTGTGAGTGATTGTGGGGAAACTTGCACTGGAAGAGGTGGAAGATTTGTAGGACTGGCCCCGCTGTTCCTCAAGACATGTGAGTTGGTGGTCTGCGTGCATGGGGCTTGGTGAGTGGGTGGAGTGGTGTTAAAGCATGGGCGTATGTGTGAGTGGGTGGGTGGAGGTGTGAGACTGTGA
The DNA here is from genome assembly GCA_022414725.1 of Microglena sp. YARC. Taxonomy (NCBI): domain Eukaryota; kingdom Viridiplantae; phylum Chlorophyta; class Chlorophyceae; order Chlamydomonadales; family Chlamydomonadaceae; genus Microglena; species Microglena sp. YARC. Next base: position 33,089 of record JAJSRW010001977.1, on the reverse strand, counting down.
GTGATTGTGGGAAAACTTGCACTGGAAGAGGTGGAAGATTTGTAGGACTGGCCCCGCTGCCCTGTCCTCAAGACATGTGTGTCGCTGGTCTGGGTGTATCTAGGCTTGGGGTAATGGCCGTTTGCTTAAGCAGTTTCGAGTCAAAGTGAGTCAAGTTGCTGCCCTGCCCTCAAGATATGCGTGTCGCTGGTCTGGGTGTATGTAGGTCATAAGTAAGGAACGGCAATATGCCATCATATGATATCATATTATGCCGGCAGTATGTCTAGGCTGAAGTGACCATTTATACACAATATCATATGATGCACTTAGTATGATGTCCCACTCGCCTTCAGGGTACTACATTTTGTCAAATTGGTCAGCGCTTAAAGCGCACAAACGTCAAATTGGCCAGCGCTGTGTAGTGCAAAAAAGCACAAAAGCTGTGCGCTGCGCCCACGGGGGGTTCGAAAAACTGCTTGAAATGCGCAGTGGGGCTGATCGAGAGCTTTGTATGATGTCCCACTCGCCTTTGGTCAAAACCATATGAAAATCTACGATTTCATGTTTTTTCGGGTATTTGCCGGCCTCTAGTCATAAGAAATGTGGGGCTTGGGTCTGGGTGGGGGCTTAGTGGAGTGGTGGGAAGGCAGGGGGGGGGGGGGGGGAGGGGGGGGGGGGGGGGGGGGGGGGGGGGTCATCCTTCAGAAACAAAAGTGCAATACATATAATAAACATGTAATATTTCAATACCTTATTCATATGTCGTCAACACTGAACACTGTGTGTCTCAACTTCGCAGGTACTGGCAATAAGCTTCTCTCCTGCGGCTGGCGTCTACTAATGTCTAGAGATCCTAGCTGTACTATTTACTTATGAGTATTTCATGCTTTCTTAATAACACTTCCGTATTTAGAATTTAGAACGGGTCGGGCAGACGGGCACTCGCTCGTATGGTCACACCACCTTATGGTCACACAGTCGGGCACTCGCATGGCCACACCACCATGTGGTGAGTGATTTGATGATTGACCCAAGCCCCTAATAACGTTGACACACGAAAATAGTGTTGTGCCGGGGGTGAGAATCTGAGACCTGAGATGATGTCCCATCACTCCACTGAACTACTAGATTAGATTTGATGCACCGGGGATAACTATGTAACGTTTTGCCCTTGGTTAAGCCTCCGCTCCAATCGTCTAGCACATGGTCAAGCCTCCGTCCCAACCTTTTTGCCCTAGTTTAAGCTCCCGACAAAATCCTAAGACGTCTTTCATTGCGTCACCGATGCAGGACGCAGCGTCCTAGCAAACCTGGTCTGTAGTGCAATACCAGTATCTTGGATTGGATTGATACATGGTTTTTCAGCCAAGGACATGAGCCTCGTAGTTAACATGAATAAATCTTAGGGTATAGTTTTCAAACTTAATCTCAATGATGAACACTCTTAGATATATAGATGTTACAGTCCAGGAGTAGGCCAAATAGGCTTAAGGGACTTGCCCAACCGCTTAAGAGGCTTAAAAAGAAAAGGCACTGATGAACTAAACCCAAAACAATCGTTTTACTGATGGGGTCCTGAGTTCTTGCTCCAGTGATAATTTAACTTTACAATATAATTAAATCATCATCTCAGCTGGGATGATAATTTAATTGTGCGAGTATTAGCGCATTTTTTTATGGTGTTTTGCATGGTGGATGTGTGTGCATGTGTTAGAAAGGTGTGTGTATGTGCCTTAGTGTGGCGTGTCTGTGTGTGTAGGTACGGTGTGTGTGTGCGTTAGTACGGTGTGTGTGTGTAGGTGTTAGTACGGGTGTGTGTGTTAGTACGGTGTGTAAGTGTGTGTGTGTTAGTACGTTGTATGTGTGTGTGTGCTAGTACTGTGTGTGTGTGTTAGTACAGTGTGCGTGTGTTTGTGTGTGTGTGTGTTAATACGGTGTGTGGGTATGTTAGAATGGTTAGTGTGTGTTAGTATGCTGTGAGTGTTTGTTCGTTTGGTGTGTCGTGTGTTAGTACGGTGTGTGTGCGTGTGTGTGTTAGTACAGTGTGTGTGTTATTAAGGTGTGTGTGCGTGTAAGTACATTGTGTTTGTGTGTGTGTGTGCGCGTGTTAGTACGTTGCGTGTGTGTGCTTGTATGGTATGTGTGTTAGTACGGTGTGTGTGTGTGTGTTAGAACGGTGTGTGTGTGTGTGTGCGTAAGTATGGTGTGTGTGTGTTAGTATGCTGTGTGTGTGTTGGTTTGGTGTAAGTGTGTGTTCGTATGGTTTGTGTGTGTGTTAGTTCGGTGTGTGTGTGTTTGTAAGTGTGTGTGTGTGTGTGTTAGAACGGTGTGTGTGCTTGTCAGTACAGTGTGTGTGTAAGTAAGGTGTGTGTGTAAGTAGCTTGTGTGTGTGTGTGTGTTAGTACAGTGTGATAGTACGGTGTGTGTGTGTGCGTTAGTACGGTGTGTGTGAGTGTGTGTGTGTTAGTACAGTGTGTGTGTGTGTGTGTGTTATAAAGGTGTGTCTGCGTGTAAATACGTTGTGTTTGTGCGTGTGTGTGTGCGTGTTAGTACGTTGCGTGTGTGTGTGCTTGTAAGGTGTGTGTGTTAGTACAGTGTGTAAGCGTGATAGTACACACACACACACCTTTCTGACACACACACACATTGTACTTACACACACACCGTACTAACATGCACACACACAGTACAAACACGCACACACTCCATACTAACACAAGCACCCTACTAACACACACACACACACACCTTACTGACACACACACACCGGTGTGTATGTAAGTACGGTGTGTGTGTGTACGTTAGTACGGTGTGTGTGAGTGTGTGTGTTTGTGTTAGTACAGTGTGTGTGTGAGTGTGTGTGTCTGTGTGTTTGTGTTAGTATGGTGTGTGTGTGTGTGTGCGTTAGTAGGGTGTGTGTAAGTGTGTGTGCCTGTGTGCTTGTGTTAGTACGGTGTGTATGTGTGTATGGTGTAAGTACGGTGTGTGTATGTGTTTTTAGTACGGTGTATGTGTGTGTGTGTGTTAGTACAGTGTGTGTGTGTTAGTAAGGTGTGTGTGTGTTAGTAGGGTGTTTGTGTAAGTACGGTGTGTGTGTAAGTACAGTGTGTGTGTTTGTGTTAGTACAGTGTGTGTGTGTCAGTGAGGTGTGTGTGCGTGTAAGTACGTTGTGTTTGTGTGTGTGTTAGTGCGGTGTGTGTGTGTTTATATGGTGTGTGTGTGTGCGTGCGTGTTACAACGGAGTGTGTGTGTGTAAGTACGGTGTGTGTGTGTTAGTATGCTGTGTGTGTGTTTATATGGTTTGTGTGTGTGTTCGTAGGGTGTGTGTGTGTGATAGAATGGTGGGTGTGCTTGTTAGTACAGTGTGTGTGTAAGTACGGTGTGGGTGTGTGTGTGTAGGTAGGATGTGTGTGTGTTAGTATAGTGTGTGTGCGTGTTAGTTCGGTGTGCGTGTGTAAGTACGGTGTGTGTGTGTGTGCGTTAGTACGGTGTGTATGTGTGAGTGTGTGTGTGTGTGTGTTTGTGTTAGTACGGTGTGTATGTGTGTGTTTGCGTGTGTGTTAGTACGGTGTGTGTGTATGTGTTAGTATGGTGTTTGTGTGTGTGTATGTGTTAGAACGGTGTTTGTGCGTGTATTAGTACGCTGTGTTTGTGTTCGTAAGGTGTGTGTGTTAGTACATTGTGTTTGTGTGTTTGTGTTAGTACGCTGTGTGTGTGTGTGTGTGTGTGTGTGTGTGTGTGTGTGTGTGTGTGTGTGTGTGTTAAAACAGTGTGCTTGTGTGTGTAAATATGGTATCTGTGTGAGTGTTAGTCTGCTGTGTGTATGTTCGTATGGGTCAAAGGGTCCAGGTCTGGGTCAAAGGGTCCAGGTTTTGGGTCGACCTGTCCAGGTCTAGGTTAAAGGGTCAGGTTTGGGTCAAAGGGTCCAGTTTTGGGTTAAAGGGTCCAGGTCTGGGTCAAAGGGTCGAGGTCTGGGTCAAAGGGTCCAGGTTTGGGTCAAAGGGTCCAGGTCTGGGTCAAAGGGTCCAGGTTTGGGTCAAAGGGTCCAGTTTTGGGATCGAAGGGTCCAGGTTTTTGTCAAAGGGTCCAGGTTTGTGTCAAAGGGTCCAGGTCTGGGTCAAAGGGTCCAGGTTTGCGATCGAAGGGTCCAGGTTTGTGTCAAAGGGTCCAGGTTTGGGTGAAAGGGTCCAAGTCTGGATCGAAGGGTCCAGGTTTGGGATCGTTTGGGTCGACCGGTCCAGGTTTGGGTCAAAGGGTCCAGGTTTGGGTCAAAGGGTCCAGGTTTTGCGTCAAAGGGGTTTCCAGGTTTGGGTCGCCGGTCCAGGTCTGGGTTAAAGGGTCAGGTTTGGGGGTGCTCCCGGGTCTAAGTTTTTGGGTTAAAGGGTCCAGGTCTGGGTCAAAGGGTCCGGGTTTTGGGATCGAAGGGTCCTGGCCCCCCGGTTTGTGTCAAAGGGTCCCCCAGGTTTGGGTCAAAGGGTCCCAGGTCTGGGTCAAAGGGTCCAGGTTTGGGATCGAAGGGTCCAGGTTTGTGTCAAAGGGTCCAGGTTTGGGTCAAAGGGTCCAGGTCTGGATCGAAGGGTCCAGGTTTTGGGATCGTTTGGGTCGACAGGTCAGGTTTTGGGTCAAAGGGTCCAGGTTTGTGTCAAAGGGTCGCAGGTTTTGGGTCAAAGGTCGCAGGGTTTCGGGTCAAAGGGCCAGGTTTTGGGTCAAAGGGTCATGGGTTTGCGGTTTTCTTATAAGGGTCACGGTTTTGGGTCGACCGGGTCCAGGTCTGGGTTAAAGGGTCCCCATGTTTGGGTGCAAAGGGTCCAGGTTTGGGTTAAAGGTCACTTCTGTGGTCAAAGGGTCCGGGTTTGGGATCAAAGGGTCCCACCTCAGGTTGGGTCAAGTCCAGGTCTGGGTCAAGGGTCTAGGGTTTTTGGGATCCAAGGTGTCCCAGGTCTGGGATACAAGGGTCAGGTCTGGGTGCAAAGGGTCCAAGTTCTGGGTTCAAAGGGTCCAGGTTTGGGGGTCCCAGGTTTGGTTTAAAGGGTCCAGGTTCTGGGGTCAAGGGTCCAGGTTCTAGGTTTTAAAGGGTCAGGGTTTGGGTCAAAGGGTCCAGGTCTGGGTTTCAAAGGGTCCAGAGTCTGGGTCGAAGGGTCGCAGGTTTGTGTGCAAGGTCAGGTTTGGGTCAAAGGGTCCAGGTTTGGTGTCAAAGGTCCAAGGTTTGGGTCAAAGGGTCGCAGGTTGGGATCAAGGGTCCAGGTTTGGTCAGGGTCTGGGTCAACAAGGGGTCCAGGTGGGTCCAGGTCCAAAGGGTCCAGGTCTCCAGGGTGCAAAGGGTGGTTAAAGGTCAAAGGGTCAGGTTTGGGCACGTTCTGGGTCAAAGGGATCCAGGTTTGGGTCAAAGGGGTCAGGTCAAAGGGAATCGGGTTAGGTTTTTTTGTGTCCAGGTCTGGGTCAAAGGGTCAGTCCAGGTAGGTAAAGATAAAGGGGTCAGGTTTGGGTTAAAGGGTCCAAGGGTCCGGTTTGGGTCAAAGGGTCCCAGGTCTGGGTCAAAGGGTCAGGTTTGGGCTCAAAGGGTCCAGGTTTGTGTCAAAGGGTCAGTGTTTGGGTCAAAGGGTCCAGTTCTGGGTGTCAAAGGCCAGGTTTGTGTCAAGGGTCCAGGTTTTGTGTGCAAAGGGTCCAGGCACGTCCAGAGTTAAACTTGGGGTTGCGTACAGGTGAACCTGGAGGTTTGGGTCATAAGGGTCCAGGAGCGTCCAGGTTTTGGATCAAACGGGTCCAGGCGTCTAGGATTTTTGGGTCAAGGTCTGGGACCAGGTTTGTGTCCAAAAAGGGTCCAGGTCTGGGGTCTGGGTCAAAGGGTCCAGGTTTGAGATCAACAGGGTCTAGGTTTTGGGTGCGAGCCAGGTTGTGTTCCAAACGGGTCCAGGTCTGGGTTAGGGTCTAGACCTGTCCAGGTCCAGATTTGGGTCAAAGGGTCGCAAGGTTTGGGTTAAGGGTCCATGTCCTGGGTAAAGGGTGCTAGGTCTGGGTTAAGGGTCGCAGGTTTTGGTCAAGGGTCCAGGTTTTTGGATCAAATAGGGTCCAGGTCTGGGTCAAAGGGTTAAGGTTTGGGGATCAAAGGGTCCCAGGTTTTGGTGTCAAAGGGTCCAGGTTTTGGGTCAAAGGGTCCAAGGTCCTGGGTTAAAGGGTCCAGGTTTGTGTCAAAGGGTCAGGTTTGTGTTCAAGGGTCCAGGCACCGTCCAGGTTAAACTTGGGTGCGTAACACGGTGAAACCTGGAGGTTTGGGTCATAAGGGTCCAGGCGCGTCCAGGTTAAAACCTCGGCGACGTACAGGTGAAACGCTAGAACCTCGGCTCCTTCTCTCATGGTGGTCGAAACAAATTACAATAATGCGAAATTTTCAATGGCGTTCGTGCTATTGCATGCATTGAGAGTATTGCCGAGGCTTGCCCTCACTTGCGACTTGGACTATTGCGACCCCGCCCGCCGGCATTTCGCGGCGGACTTTTCGCCGCATTTGGCTCGAGCTTTTATGATGCTCGATGGCGACCAAACATATGAAATACAGAAAAATGGCTAATATGCCGTGGCCGATTTTTAATATTGGGAGCGCAGTTGAAGGGGTGCAGGCGGGTTGGTTGGAAGCTTTAGACTGGTATTCACTCAAGACTGGATCGGAAAAGTCCGTAGTGGCCTATGAGGCAAGGGCGTTGGAGGGGGGGGGGGGAGGGGGGGGGGGGGGGGATGACAGAGCTTACGAATGATGCCTGGGAAAAGCTTCCGAGTCATGAGCAGGACGAAAGTTGGTGGAGATAGATTGGTTTGAAGCGCGTTTGACTGGGTAACGAGTGCTGAAAAGAACAGTACTGCAGTACTGGCCAGTTGCGCGCCGCCATCGGAACATCATCCCCGTCAGCTTCGGACCGGAGGACTACATTTGCATCTCGACTTGAAAAGGTCGGAGGTGGAGTTTTCGATGGAGGTGCCTTGCTCTAAGCATCTAGAAGACGCCGTTATAATGGGATTATTATTTGCAGCGGAAATCGAAGCGGCGAGCAAATCCGTTTGAAGAGAGAGAAGAGAACATGGGCAATGGGATAAAACTTGTCCGGGCGTCTGTACGCAGGCACAGGCGCTGGGCAAGGTCTAGGAAAAAATACTGGGCTGAGGATCTGAACTCCGGAACCAGGTCCTTACTCTCCGAACAGGGTTGTTGTTTTGATGGAGATGGTTACATTTTTCCTGGTGCTCAACTTGGACTCCAAATGGTTCCATTGGGCGGCTTTGAACGGAGGCAAAGGGAATCCAGCTTAAGACATCACTAGAGCATTTTATAAATGCCAAACTGTGTACGGGTAGTGAGAATTCCCCCGGGTTTGCTGGAGTAACGTAAAGCTACACAGAGTGTGATCCAAGCAAGCAAAGGTTTAAGTTAATCGGAGAGACACTGCATGACATCAATCGTTACATGCATAGAAGAGAGAGCGTTAGTCGCACGAGGGCGATGATAAAGAAATGCAGTCTGTACATCACAGTACTTGAGTACTGCATTGCGGCGTGCAGGCCATAGCTAGCCTAGACGCCTGACAGCAGACAACTCGGGTCCTGGTGGGAGCATAGACACATGCTTTGGCCTACTGCCAGTACCGACACAGAAGTGCGGTAATACAACAAAGGGGGCACGGTAAGGAAAGCCAGGTATGAAAGCCATAAGGCAAAGCCAGATGTTTTAATGTAAGTTCTTTACAAAGGCATATACTCGATAGCGGAGAAGACGCTATTAAGCGCGACAGGCGCAATCGTATAGAATAGAGATGTGTACTGCACGGTACTGCAGTCACGTGCAGGCCACAGCTAGCCTGTGGCCTGGCGGCAGGCAACACGGGAACAGGAGGGAACAGGTACCGGTGTGCATTATGCTAGCATCAAGAGACTGATAATATAAATCAGTCAATAACCAAGAATCGTGAAAGACATATAGAACACGCCATAAAAGAAATTCCTCAAAAGAACAACGCCAAAAGAGAATATCCATGAGAAAACGTCATAAAGAACGCGCCATAAGATGAGAGCCATAAAAAGAACGCCAACGCCAATCGAAGAGGGCCAAGAAAATCAAACCGAACATGCTGAGGGGTTAGCCCGGTTAGGCGGGGGCCTTAACCCCTGGGTTGCGCTTTTGGCTCAACCGAAAACGAAAAACTGCGTGCTGCGCCCAGAGGGGGTTAAAGGATCGCTTCAATCGTGCGATCGGGCTCCAAAACCTACCGTGCTGCCTCTTGAGTTTAGATATTGTATTGGCCTCTTGATTAGATATCGCATTGCCTCTTGAGTTAGAAATTGTAAACTGTAGACGAAGATGTCCGAAAAAACGTTTTTTTTGTTACAGAAGGGACAGTGCAGGAAAGTCCACATTGTTTTGGCACATCTGAAATCAAACTAGACGCTGCAAAAGAGTGTCTTTTGGGGTGCGAGCGTGAATGGAGGGCAATTGCAAATCATCCCCAGATGAGATGAATGATTTAATCATATTGCATAATTACAATGATCACTGTAGCACACACTCAGGGTACCACGTCCGCTCGGTAAAACGATTGTCTGGGGCTCAGTTCATCAATGCCTTTTCTTCTTTTAAACCCCTTTCTATCCACGGTTGGCAAGTCCCCTTTAGCCTATTTTGGCTACCCTGGACTGTAACATACATACATACATACAGGGGTGCGAGGGTGATGGAGGGCATGGGAAAGAGCGTCTTTGTGTATGCTCCCAATATTCTACAACTTGTGTCTGCTTGTTTGTTTTGTCGTTTTCAGAGAAACGGCGCTATGAAACCTCCAAAACTATTTAAGCTTGGCTAGGAACAATCGACATTCCCCCGTAACAGTCGGCTCAATGTACAACACATCGTGCACCTCCTTGCACTGGGATGCCAACCACGACATCCGTCCCTTGTCGATCAGCTCCTTACACATCCGACCAATGGCCATGCGACGGCTCCGGCTAATGTTGCGAGCAAGATCCGTTGCGCAAGGAGCTGGAGCTGGAGCTGGAGCTGGAGCAGAACCTGAAGCTGGAGCTGGAGCAGAACCATCGTGTGTGAGTGTGAGTGTGTTGGTACGGTGTTTGCATGTGTGCGCACCGCGTGTGTGGGAGTGTGTGTGTGTTAGTACGGTGTGTGTGTGTGTCTGTGGGTGATATAGGGGGGGGGGGGGGGGGGGGGGGGGGGGGGGGAGCATTGCCCATGGTTGTTGTTGTTGAGGTGTACTGTGGTGAAGATGGGGGTGGTAGAGTTGCGAGCAAGATCCGTTGCGCAAGGAGGTGGAGCAGAACCTTTGTGTGAGTGCGTGAGTGTGTTAGTACGGTGTTAGCATGTGTGTGTACCGCGTGTGTGTGTGTGTGTGTGTGTGTGTGCATTCGTACCGTGTGTGTAGGAGTGTGTGCGTGTAGTAAGGTGTGTGTGTTTAGGTAAGGTGTGTGTATGCGTTTTAGTATACCTGAGGAAAGTCTGCCTGTACTTCATCCTTTTGTGATTCTGTCCGCAGTCCACCCACCCACTCCACACCCACCACACCCACACTGGTGTACCTGACTCGGCGGCCTTGTGCTTTTCATCTTCTTGTGCTTCCGTCTGCAGTGCCACCCACATCCACACACCCACACCCAAGCACCCCCCCCACGTACACTTCCCCCCCCCCCAACACACACGCACTAACACACACTTCCACCCACCCAGCCACACCCACCACCCACTTTTTGTACCTGAGGAGTCTTCCCTTGTGCGCTTCATCTTCTTGTGCTTCCGTCCGCAGTCCACACACTCACACCCAAACACCCACTTTCCCACACCCATTGGTGTACCTGAGGAGTCTTCCTTGTACTTAATCTTTTTGTACTTCCGTCCACACTCCTCTTCCTCCTCATGCTTGAAATTGAAATTGAAATTGTTTACATGCGCGTAATGCAGTCACTCACTAAGGACGTGAAATTAAGGACACCACCGCGTAAGCCGAGCTAGCAGTAGTCACCGTTCCTCATGCTTCACATTTCAACTTATGCTCACATCTTCATCACTAAATTCTGCTTCGCACTATCCCGCAGTAGTGGCCCCACCCCCCCACCCCCCACCCACCCACCCACCTACCCCCACAAAAACACCCCCACTCTACGCCCCCACACAAACAGCCACACCCACAGCCACACTGATGTACCTGAGGAGTCCACCCCACATCCACCCACCCACCCACCTACACCCACACAAACACCCACAACTGGTGTACCTGAGGAGTCAGCCTTATGCTCATCTTCTTGGGTGCTTCCGTCTGCAGTCCACCTCCTCCTCACGCACCACCCACCACCCACCCACACCCACCACACACGTTTTATACACCACACCCACACATCCCGCGGCCCACACTGGTGTACTGACTCGGCGCCTTGAGCTCTTCATCTTCTTGTGCTTCCGTCCGTAGTTCTTCCCCCCCCCACCCCCCCACCCCCCCCCACCCCCCCCCCACCCACACAACCACCCACGCACCCAACCCACCCACGCCCACACTGGTGTACCTGAGGAGTCTGCCTTGTGCTTCAATCGTCTTTGTGCTTCTGTCCGCAGTCCCCCCCCCCCCCCCCCGCCCCTACAACCCATCACACACGCACCACCATTCACCCACGCCTCACACTGGTGTACCCTGAGGAGTCCTGCCTTGTGCTTCATCGTCTTGTGCTTCTGTCCGGCAGTCCCCCTCCCCCCCCCCCCCCCCTCCCCACCCCACACACCCACACCCACACACCCACACCCTACACCCCCATCCACCCACGCACCCACCCACCACGCCCACACTGGTGTACCTAAGGAGTCCGCCTTTTGCTTCATCTTATTGTGCTTCCGCCGCAGTCCACCGACCCCCCCCACCCCCCACCCACATCCACCCCACCACCTACACCCACAGAAACACCCACACTGGTGTACCTGAGGAGTCCGCCTTATGCTTAATCTTCTTGTGCTTCTGTCTGCAGCCCCCCCCCCCCCCCCCCCCCCCCCCCCCCCCCCCCCCCCCCCCCCCCCCCCCCCCCCCCCCCCCACCACCACCACCACCACCACCACCACCACACACGCACCCACCCACCAACACCCACACTGGTGTACCTGACTCAGCCCGCCTTGTGCTTCATTCTTGTGCTTTCCGTCCGCAGTCCCCCCCCCCCCCCCCCCCCCACACACACACACGCACTAACACACACTTCCACACACCCAGCCACACACACCCATACACTTTTGTACCTGACTCGGCCGCCTTGTGCTTCATCTCCTTGTGTTCTGTCCGCAGTTCTCCCTCCCCCCACCCACCCCACCCCAAACACACACACTTCCCCACACTCACCCGTCCACACTGGTTATGTACCTGACTCCGCCGCCTTGTGCTTCATCTTATTATGCTTCTGTCCGCAGTCCCCCCCCCCCCCCCCCCCACACACACACACACCCACACCCCACCCACACAAACCACACACGCACCCACACACCCACGCCCACACTGTGTACCTGAGGAGTCTGCCTTATGCTTCATCTTATTATGCTTACGTCCGCAGTCCACCCCCCACCCACCCACCCCCCACACTCACCCACACCCACACACGCACCCACACACACACGCCCACACTGGTGTACCTGACTCGGCGGCTTTGTGCTTAATCTTATTGTGCTTCCGTCTGCAGTCCACCCACATCCACACACCCACACCCAAGCACCCCCCCCCACATACACTTCCCCCCCCCCCCCCCCAACACACACGCACTAAACACACACTTCCACCCACCCAGCCACACCCACCCACCCACTTTTTGTACCTGAGGAGTCTTCCTTGTGCTTCATCTTCTTGTGCTTCCGTCCGCAGTCCACTTCCTCCTCATGCTCAACATCTTCATCACTAAATTCTGCTTCACCCTCTCCAGCCGTAGTGTCGGCCCCACACCCAGCAGGCGCATTGTGGCCGCACAACGCCCAACCTGATGGTGGTGTGTGGTGTGGTGGTGGGTGTGATGGGGAAGTGCGTAGGGGGAGGTGGTGTGGGGGGGAGGTGGTGCAACTCTCTGAAATCTGCAACACACACAGCAGGCGCATTGTGGCTGCACAACGCCCAACCTGATGGTGGTGGTGTAGTGGTGGGTGTGTTTGGGGAAGGTGCGGTGGGGGGAGGTGGTGTTGGAGGGGAGGTTGTGCGCCCCTCTGAAATCTGTGTCTGCAACACACCCAGCAGTAAAAACTGCGCCGCACAACGCCTACCCTGATGGTGGTGGTGGTGGTGGTGGTGGTGTGGAGGGAGGTGCGTGGGTGGGTGGAGGTAGGGGGGGGGGGGGGGGGGGGGGGGGTTCGACCCTCTGGAATCTGCAACACACTCAGCAGGAGCGTTGTGGCCGCACAACGCCCAACCTGATGGTGGTGGTGGTGGTGTGTGTGGGTGTGAGGGGAAGGTGTGTGTGGGGAGTGGTGTGTGGGGGAAGGTTTGTGCAGCTCTCTGAAATCTGCAACACACACAGCAGGCGCATTGTGGCTGCACAACGCCCAACCTGATGTGGTGGTTGGTGGTGTTGGGTGTGAGGGGAAGGTGTGTGGGGGAGGTGGTGTTGGGGGGAGGTTGTGCGCCCCTCTGGAATCTGTGTCTGCAAAACACCCAGCAGTAAAACTGTGGCCGCACAACGCCTACCCTGATGGTGGTGTGGGGAGGTGCGTGGGTGGAGGTATGGAGGGGAGGTTGTGCGAACCTCTGGAATCTGCAACACACCCAGCAGGAGCATTGTGGCCGCACAACGCCCAACCTGGTGGTGGTAGGGGTGGTTGGGTGGGGGGAGGTGCGGAGGGGTGGAGGTATGGGGGGGAGGTTTTGCGACCCTCCGGAATCTGTGTCTGCTAAGTATAAGCTGTCCAGGTTCTTAACAATATTTTAAAATGCGAACATGCAGGAAGATTCTTTAAACTGTGTACAACTAAAACCTGCGGTCGACTAAAAACGGCAGATAACTTAAAACTGAGAACACAAAAAAATGCGAAAAAATCAAAACTGCGTACTACGTACAACTGCGTACAACGTAAAACTGCGTACAACGTGATCCTCTCCTACC
>JAJSRW010001977.1:0-15000 GCA_022414725.1 Microglena sp. YARC | reverse complement strand
AAGGGTTTAGGGGTGTAGGTTTTAGGTTTTAGGGTTTGGGGTATAGGAGATCTGGCTTGTGGATGCTAGCTCACCGGAGGGTAGCTTCCCCCCTCCCAGTGATATGGGAGTACTCTCGCAATAGATGCCCCCTGTGGCCACCCACCTTGTTCCTAAAGGACGCCCCACGAATGTCATTAAGCACCAGTCTTTGCACTCCAGCATGGGACACCATCAGAGCTCCTAGACTGTCTGACCGGGATGAAGCCTGACACGTCAGCCAACCGTCTCGTAACTAACTCGCTTCCCTTGCCACCTGTCGCTCCGTCGCGAACACTCTACGCCAATTTTTAGCGTCGCTTGCTTGAACTTGTCTCCACTGTACTGCCAAATACCACCTTGAGAGTCCTGTTTTTTTAAGGTACCTAGGCGGCCCTCGATTCCACTGCTCTATCGGGCAGCTCGCCGATGTACTGCCAGTACCACCTCTTGTTGTCAGTTTCTATCTCCTTTTTGTTCCGTCCTACTCATTGTTTTTTTGCTTTGTGGGTGCTTTTTCTTTTTGTTTAAAGCACTGAGTCTCATACACGCTCGCGGTGTGAAGTAGACTTTAACATGTAATGTAATGTAATTGTAACAATTATACGACTAGTCTCTCTTGTACGTGGCATACTGTTGTTGACCTACTGGTCACGCTAGGGATGCCTCGGAGTGGAGGCAGCGATATGGGAGTAATCTCGTAATAGATGCCCCCTGTGAGCCCCCAAGACGAAGCCTGACACGTCAGACAAGGGTCTCGTAACTAACTCGCTTCCGTAGCGGCCTCGGTATGGAGGCAGCAATATGGGAGTAATCTCGTAATAGATGCCCCCTATGAGCACCCACCAAACCACCCATGCCCCCCCTTGGTGGCTTACGGCCCCTCCAGGCCCCTAATTGAGCATGCGATACACAATACACAAGCAATTTCCGAGATGGCCCCTAAAAGCACCCACCTTGTACCTGAAGGACGCCTCACGAACGTCATTGCGCACACCGGGGGTGCAATGTAGCGAAAGCTATATATAGCGGGAAACAAAATTCGAAATAGAGTCAAACAGGCAATTCGTCTTTGTCTTTGTCTTCCAAGAGTTTTGTCTTTAAAGTTTCTTTTTCTTTGTCTTAAAAGGATTTTTTTCTTCGTAAAAAAAGTGTCTTTTCCTTTGTCTTCAAAGAGTTTTTGTCTAAAATGGGTCTTTTTCTTTGCCTCGTGTCTCTAGATGCCCCCTGGGACCACTGACCTTGTTCCTGACAGACACCCGTTTGTTGGTTTTGTTTGTGCAACCGAGTCGAAGCCTGACACGTCAGCCAACGGTCTCATAACTAACTGGCTCCGGTACGCTGGGTTCCACTGCCAACACTTTCTGCCAATTTGCCTAGGACTTGTTCTCCGTGGTTTGGTGGCTTACGGCCCTTCCAGGCCCCTAATTGAGCATGCGATACACAAGCAATTTCCTAGATGCCCCCTGGGACCACCCACCTTGTTCCTAAAGGACGCCCCGCGAATGTCATTGAGCACCAGTCTTTGCACTCCAGCATGGGATACCATCAGAGCTCCTAGACCACCCTTACCAGCGCCCATCTCCACGACCATGCCGGAGGGAGGCAGGGGCAGCAAGCCTACTGATTGCATATTGCCTGGGTGTTGCATGTATAGAAGGATAAGATAAGATACGATAGTGCTGATGTGCATGTAGAGGGAGGGAGGGGCAGCAAGCCCACTGATTGCATATTGCCTGGGTGCTGCATGTATAGGAGGATAAGATACGAAAGTGCTGATGTGCATGTAGAGGGAGGGGCAGCAAGCCCACTGATTGCATATTGCCTGGGTGTTATATGTATAGAAGGAAGGATAAGATAAGATAAGATAAGATAAGATAAGATAAGATAAGATAGGATACTGTAAGATAGTGCTGATGTGCATGTAGGATAAGACAAGTAGTAAACAAGATCAGATAAAAGGTAATGATAACGCCTGGTGGGGCGTGGTGTTAAGGGAACCCGTCGTACGCGGGTAGAGAGCGGTCTTCTACCTCAACTGGACAAGCAACCATCGCGGTTGACAACGATCTGCAACGCCAAGAGCGACCGTAGGGGGAATCGAACCCCCAACTCTTCGTCCTCAAGCAATTTGGTCTACCACTAGACCTATGTACATCACTGAAAGGGGCTAAGATCAGATACGTAGATAAGATAAGAAAGTAGATAAGTAAGTAGATAATGATGTTGTGCATGTAGGTGGAGGGAGGGGCAGCAAGCCCAGTGATTGCATATTGCCTGGGTGCTGCATGTATAGGAGGATGGTGTTGATGTTGCATGTAGAGGGAGTTGATGGATGGATGGATGGAGACGCCCTCCTCCCCACATTCCGATCTTGCTTCCCACCAGGGGTATATGCAGCTTGCACGGGTTGCTCTTCTTGTGCTGTGCCACTGCGGGAGAGAGAACTCTTCCTACCAACCAACGATACATAGCTTTAATATAAAGGGAGATTGTGTTCATGTGCATGCAGGTCCCTACCTATGATCGATGCTTGTTGCCTCAGATGCTTAGTGGCTGGTCGCACAACTGGTCCTTCTTGTGCAGCTGGTCCTTCTTGTGCCGTGCCACTGTGGGAGAGAGAACTATTCCTACCAACCAAGGATACATGGTTTTCTTATAACGGGAGACTGTGTTCTTGTGCATGCAGGTCCCTACCTATGATCGATGCTTGTTGCCTCAGATGCTTAGTGGCTGGTTGTACTGCTGGTCCTTCTTGTACTGCTAGTCCTTCTTGTGCTGTGCCACTGCGGGAGAGAGAACTATTCCTACCAACCAACGATAAATGGTTTTCTTATAAAGGGAGACTGTGTTCTTGTGCATGCAGGTCCTTACCTATGGTCGATGCTTGTTGCCTGAGAAGCTTAGTGGCTGGTTACACAGCTGGTCCTTGTTGTGCTGTGCCACTGTGGGAGAGAGAACTATTCCTAACAACCAACGATAAATGGTTTTCTTATACAGGGATATTGTGTTCATGTGCATGCCGGTCCCTACCTATGATCGATGCTTGTTGCCTCATATGCTTAGTGGCTGGTTACACAGCTGGTTCTTCTTGTGCCGTACCAGGTTGCACAGCTGGTTCTTCTTGTGCCGTGCCACTGCGGGAGAGAGAACTATTCCTACCAACCAAGGATACATGGTTTTATTATAACAGGATATTGTGGAAATGTGCATGCAGATCCCTACCTATGATCGATGCTTGTTGCCTCAGATGCTTAGTGGCTGGTTGCACATCTGGTCCTTGTTGTGCAGCTGGTCCTTCTTGAGCTGTGCCACTGTGGTAGAGAGAACTATTCCTACCAACCAACAATACATAGTTTTATTATATAGGGAGACTGTGTTCGTACACATGCCCTACCTATGATCGATGCTTGTTGCCTCAGATGCTTAGTGGCTGGTTGCACAACTGGTCCTTCTTGTGCTATGCCATTGCATGCTGCTTGAACTTGTTGTACTGCTGGTCCTTCTTGTGCTATGCCATTGCATGCTGCTTGAACTTGTTGTACTGCTGGTCCTTCTTGTGCTGTGCCATTGCATGTGCCTGTGCTGTCAGATGCTGGCAGTTGTGTTGGTTGCATTTGAGCATCCCCTGTGCTGTCAGCTGCTGGCGGTTGGGTCGGTTGCATTCGAGCTCCTTCTGCGAGCTTCTCCTCAAGTTTTTCGGGAATTCGAACGGACAGTGGAGTGGACGAAGAGCAGACCTTAGCGTGTGATGACTCTACCTTCACCAGCAACGCCTCAAACACACTCTCGCCCAGAGACAGGGCGTAGGCCAAGCGGCGGGCTGCTGTACCCTTGGCGAAGGGATTGGATGCTGCACTGCCCATGTCTGCCTCATCATCGTCACTCCCGGCGTTAACATCTAGTCGGTAGTAGGGCTGCGCCTGCAACACAGGAAGCCAGTGGGTGGGGGTGGGAGCTGGGGGTGGGGTGCGTGGGTTTGTGGGTGCTTCAGGTGGGTGTGGGTGTAAGTGTGTGGGTGTGTGCGTGTGCGTGCGCATGTGCGTGTGTATGTGTGTGTGCGTGTGTGTGCGTCTCACCCAGAGACAGGGCGTAGGCCAAGCGGCGGGCTGCTGTACCCTTGGCGAAAGGATTGGATGCTGCACTGTCCATGTCTGCCTCATCATCGTCACTCCCGGCATTCACATCTAGTCGGTAAGAAGGCTGCGCCTGCATCACAGGAAGCCGGTGGGTGGGGGGCTGGGGGCGGGTGCGCGGGTTTGTGGGTGCTTCAGGTGGAGTGGGTGTGAGTGTGGGTGTGGGTATGGGTGTGGGTGTTTTGTGTGTGTGTGTGTGTGTGTGTGGTGTGTGTAGGCCAAGCGGCGAGCTGCTGTACCCTTGGTGACAGGATTGGAGGCAGCACTGTCCATGCCTGTCTCATCATCATCACTCCCAGCATTCACATCTAGTGGGTAGTAGGGCTGCGCCTGCATCACAGGAAGCCAGTGGTGTGTGTGTGGGGGGGTGTGTGTGTGTGTGTGGGGGGGGGGTGGGGTGGGAGGGGGCGTGGGTCTGTGAGTGTGCGTTTGTGTGTGTGTGTGTAGGCCACGCGGCGGGCTGCTGTACCCTTGGCGAAAGGATTGGATGCTGCACTGTCCATGCCTGCCTCATCATCATCACTTCCGGCATTCACATCTAGCCGGTAGTAGGGCTGCGCCTGCATCACAGGAAGCCAGTGGGTGGGGGTGGGTGCGTGGTTGTGTGTGTGTATGTGTGTGCGTATGTGTGTGTGTGTCCCACCCAGAGACAGGGCGTAGGCCAAGCGGCGGGCTGCTGTTCCCTTGGCGAAGGGATTGGAGGCTACACTGTCCATGTCTGCCTCATCATCGTCACTCCCGGCATTCACACCATGGTCGCATGTACCACCCACGTGGCCTCGCGCAATCTGCATGCAATTGACTACAAGCAAGGAAGCCAGGGGTTTTTAATTCCGCTATGTATAGCGATCGCTAGTTTTGACCCCGTTTTAGCGAAATTGTCGCTATAAAAAAGTAAAAAAACAGTTTGTTTTTGCCCTCAATGGCCCTAAAAAGCTACAAAAAGCTACAGAAAGCTCTAAAACGCTGTCCCTGGGGGAGGCCTAAAACCATAAAGCTAGAAGAAACCCACTTTCAGATTTGAAAAAAAAAAAAACTGAAGGAAGCCATATGAGTTTATACATGGCAGTCCACCATAGATGTACGTACCACCCATGTGGTCTCGCGCAATCTGCATGCAATTAACTACAAGCAAGAAGGCTATACACCTGGTAGTCTCCCCCCCACACCCTCACACCCCCACCTGGTATTTAACAAGCTGCATATACTTGGGGCACTTCGTGAGGTGTCTCTCTAGCTTTCCCCCCCCCACACACACACCCACCCCCCACACACCCCCCACCCACCCATCTACCAACCCCACACACCCCTCACCTGGTATTTAACAAGCTGCATATACTTGGGGCACTTTGTGAGGTGTCTCTCTAGCTTCCCCCCCCCCCCCCCCCCCCCCACCCCCCCACCCCCCCACCATCAATAACCCCACCACTCCCCCCCACACCCTCACCCCCCACCTGGTATTCCACAAGCTGCATATACTTGGGGGCACTTTGTGAGGTGTCTCTCTAGCTTTGCCCCCCCCCCCCACCCCCCCACCCCCACCCCTCACTCCCCCCCCCCCACCCACCCACCAACGCCAACCCCACCACTCCCCCACACCACCCACCCCTCCCCCACACCCACCCCTCCCCCAACCCCACCACTCCCCCACACCACCCACCCACCCCCACACCCACCTGGTATTTCATAAGCAGCATATACTTGGGGCACTTTGAGAGGTGTCTCTCTAGCTTTGCCACCACCAACCCCATCCCCCCCCCACACACACACTCACCCAACCACCCACCCCCACCACCCCCACCACCAACCTCCCCACTCCCCCCCACCCCACAAACGCCCCCCCCACCCCCCCCCACTCCCCCACCCACCTGGTATTTCATAAGCTGCATATACTTGGGGCACTTCGTGAGGTGTCTCTCTAGCTTTTCCTTGGGCACGGAATGCGAGGGGTCGTATGGACAGGGCACATGGTCAGTTGTACTGCCAGGGTCATGGTTGCCGCAGTACAGTTTCATTGGGAGAGCAATTTGGCGGCAGCCACGCTTCTTCTGGGGCATGTAGAAGGCGCAAATATTGGGGCCTGCCATTTCTCTGATGGTGCACACGCAACCCTGCATGCATGCAGATGTTTGCAAATTCAGGGGATGATTTGGGAGTAGTGGTGGTGTGATGGTGGTGGTGGTGGTGGTGGTGACGGTGGTTGGTGGTGGTGGTGACGGTGTGGTGTGTAGTGGTGGTGGTGGTAGTGAACAGCGCTTCTGGGGCATGTAGAAGGCGCATGTATTGGGGCCTGCCATTTCTCTGATGGTGCACACGCAACCCTGCATGCATGTAGATGTTTGCAAATTCAGGGGATGATTTGGGAGTAGTGGTGGTGGTGATGGTGGTGGTGACGGTGGTGGTGGTGGTGGTGACGGTGGTGGTGGTAGTGGTGGTGGTGGTAGTGAACAGCGCTTTTGGGGGATGCAGAAGGCGCATGTATTGGGGCCTGCCATTTCTCTGATGGTGCACACGCAACCCTGCATGCATGTAGATGTTTGCAAATTCAGGGGATGATTTGGGAGTAGTGGTGGTGGTGATGGTGGTGGTGACGGTGGTGTGGTGGTGGTGGTGACGGTGGTGGCGGTAGTGGTGGTGGTGGTAGTGAACAGCGCTTTTGGGGCATGTAGAAGGCGCATGTATTGGGGCCTGCCATTTCTCTGATGGTGCACACGCAACCCTGCATGCATGTAGATGTTTGCAAATTCAGGGGATGATTTGGGAGTAGTGGTGGTGGTGATGGTGGTGGTGACGGTGGTGGTGGTGGTGGTGGTGACGGTGGTGGTGGTAGTGGTGGTGGTGGTAGTGAACAGCGCTTTTGGGGGATGCAGAAGGCGCATGTATTGGGGCCTGCCATTTCTCTGATGGTGCACACGCAACCCTGCATGCATGTAGATGTTTGCAAATTCAGGGGATGATTTGGGAGTAGTGGTGGTGGTGATGGTGGTGGTGACGGTGGTGGTGGTGGTGGTGGTGGTGACGGTGGTGTGCGGTGTGGTGGTGGTGGTAGTGAACAGCGCTTTTGGGGCATGTAGAAGGCGCATGTATTGGGGCCTGCCATTTCTCTGATGGTGCACACGCAACCCTGCATGCATGTAGATGTTTGCAAATTCAAATTCATGGTGGTGGGATGATTGGTGGGAGTGAACAGCGCTTTTTGGGGCATGTAGAAGGCGTGGTGCCATTTCTCTGTGGTGCAACCCTGGTGTGGTGAGTGGTGGGGTGTGGTGGTGGTGGTGACGGTGGTGGTGGTCAGTGGTGGTGGTGGTAGTGAACAGCGCTTTTGGGGCATGTAGAAGGCGCATGTATTGGGGCCTGCCATTTCTCTGATGGTGCACGCACAACACTGCATGCATGCAGATGTATAGCCATTCAGGGATGATTTGGGAGTGGTTTTCAAAAATGTCGGACTTCTGGGGCATGTAGAAGGCACATATAGTGGGGCCCGACATTTCTCTGATGGTGCACGCACAACACTGCATGCATGCAGATGTATAGCCATTCAGGGGATGATTTGGGAGTTGGGTTTTCAAAAAATGTCGGACTTCTGGGGCATGTAGAAGGCACATATAGTGGGGCCCGACATTTCTCTGATGATGCACGCACAACACTGCATGCATGCAGATGTATAGCAATTCAGGGGGATGATTTGGGAGTTGGGTTTTCGAAAAATGTCGGACTTCTGGGGCATGTAGAAGGCGCATATAGTGGGGCCCGACATTTCTCTGATGGTGCACGCACAACACTGCATGCATGCAAATGTTTGGCAATTCAGGGGATGATTTGGGAGTTGGGTTTTCGAAAAATGTCAGACTTCTGGGGCATGTAGAAGGCGCATATAGTGGGGCCCGACATTTCTCTGATGATGCACGCACAACACTACATGCATGCAGATGTATAGCAAGTCAGGGGATGATTTGGGAGTTGGTTTTTCGAAAAACAAGTATGAGGCATGTAGAAGGCGCATACAGTGGGGTCTGCCATTTTTCCAAGAGTGCTGTCCACGAGTGCTTATAAGCCCAACAGAGGAAGAGCCGGTTTGTGGTGGTGACAGTGGTGGTGGTGGTGGTGGAGGTGACGGTGTTGTTGTTGTTGTTGGTGGTGGTGGTGACCCTGGTTTATAGGAGATGATTTGGGAGTTGTGGTTTCGAAAAACAAGTTTGAGGCATGTAGAAGGCGCAGATAGTGGGGCCTGCCATTTTCCCAAGAGTGCTGTCCACGAGTGCTTATAAGCCCAACAGAGGAAGAGCCGGTTTGTGGTGGTGACAGTGTTGTTGTTGTTGTTGTTGTTGTTGGTGGTGGTGGTGGTGACCCTGGTTTATAGGAGATGATTTGGGAGTTGTGGTTTCGAAAAACAAGTCCGAGGCATGTAGAAGGCGCATATAGTGGGGCCTGACATTGCTCTGATGGTGCACGCGCAACACTGCATGCATGCAGATGTATAGCAATTCAGGGGATGATTTGGGAGTTGGGTTTTCGAAAAATGTCGGACTTCTGGGGCATGTAGAAGGCACATATAGTGGGGCCCGACATTTCTCTGATGGTGCACGCACAACACTGCATGCATGCAGATGTATAGCCATTCAGGGGATGATTTGGGAGTTGGGTTTTCGAAAAACAAGTATGAGGCATGTAGAAGGCGCAGATAGTGGGGTCTGACATTTTTCCAAGAGTGCTGTCCACGAGTGCTTATAAGCCCAACAGAGGAAGAGCCGGTTTGTGGTGGTGACAGTGGTGGTGGTGGTGGTGGAGGTGATGTTGTTGTTGTTGTTGTTGTTGTTGGTGGTGGTGGAGGTGACGTTGTTGTTGTTGTTGTTGTTGTTGTTGTTGTTGTTGTTGTTGTTGTTGTTGTTGTTGTTGTTGTTGGTGGTGGAGGTGACGTTGTTGTTGTTGTTGTTGTTGGAGGTGGTGGTGGTGACCCTGGTGTATAGGAGATGATTTGGGAGTTGTGGTTTCGAAAAACAAGTCTAAGGCATGTGGAAGGCGCAGATAGTGGGGCCTGGCATTGCACTGACGGTGCACGCGCAACACTGCATGCATGCAAATGTTTGGCAATTCAGGGGATGATTTGGGAGTTGGGTTTTCGAAAAAACAAGTATGGCAAAGGCATGTAGAAGGCGCATACAGTGGGGCCTGGCATTGCTCTGACGGTGCACGCGCAACACTGCATGCATGCAAATGTATAGAGAGTCAGGGGATGATTAGGGAGTTGGATTTTTGAAAAATAAAGAAGTTAGGACTTGGCATCTCAAAGTTGGCTTGGCTTGGCTTGGCTTGGCTTGGTATCTTGGGTCTCACATTTTTGAAAAATAACGGAGTTGGGACTTGGCATCTCAAACTTGGCTTGGCTTGGCTTGGCTTCTTGGGTCTCACATTTTTGAAAAATAACGGAGTTGGGACTTGGCATCTCAAATTTGGAAGAAGTCTTATAATTGGTATATCTTATATAATGTTTCGTTTTTTTGTGATTTGAAGTGAAACCTGAAAATGCAGTTTGTGACGGACACACACACACACACACACGGACGTTTTTGACAGGCTAATCCCTCAATAAAAAAATTGAACTTTGAGAATTCTGGAAGAATTCTGGCAGATTTTACTTGAGAACAAGTCGGCATTCTGACCTGGCAGATTCTGGCAGATTGTACTTGAGAACAAGTCGGCATTCTGACCTCTGAACCCAATTCATCCACTGAATTGATATAAGGGTGCATTATATCTGTTTTTCTGGCGGTTACCATTTGTCCGTCTGTGCGAACGACCGACCGACCGTCTGACCGAAAATGAAGCCTGACACGTCATGCTCAACGGTCTCGTAACTAACTCGCTTCTCCGTTGCCACCCCCTGTCGCTCCGTCGTGAACACCTCTCCGCCATTTTTTAACGTCATTTGCGACGCTGCATAGAACTTGTTTCTCTTAGCTTCAGGCTTCAATACCTGTGTACAGCTTGCAAAGACTGAGATTTCAGAAACATCAACCCTTTCAGAAACATCCACACATGTCAGAAACATCCACAGATTTCAGGATCATCCACAAATTTCAGAAACATTCACACATTTCAGGATCATCCACAAATTTCAGAAACATCCGCACATTTCAGCATCATCCCACAAATTTCAGCAAATATCCCACAATTGTCAGGATCATCCACACAAATTTCAGCAACATCCACACATTTCAGCAAACATCCACAATTGTCAGTGATCATCCAAAAATTTCAGAAACATCCATACATTTTGTGTGGGTGTGTGTGTTTTTGTGTGTGTAGGCTAACAATTGTGTGTGTTTGTGTGTGGTGTGTGTGTGTGTGCTGTGTTGTGGTGTGTGTGTGTGTGGGTGTGTGTGTGAGGGGGGGGCTGGGGGGGGTAGGGCTATGGATGCCGTGCAGCTTGCCTCAGATGTGTTGAACTGCTTTGGAGGTGTGAGCTTGTACTGTTTCCAGCCGTCCCGCTCTCAAAGTATACGGGGAGGGGGATAAATGGACAACTCGCCTAGGAGTGAAGGGACGCGCTTTGGGGGGCGTGGGTAGATGGTATAGAGGTGCCAGCTCTTTGAGTTCAAGGCAACTGGATGGATGGGGGCTTCAGGGGATGAGCAGCACGCTCAGATAGAGAGGAAATGGTCAAGAGTGTGGGGTAGGTAAGGCTGCCCTTCGTTGCTCATAGAAAGAGCATTAAGGCTCTGATGGTGCACACGCAACACTGCATGCATGCATTTGTTTATAAATTCGAGTTGAAGAGACTGGAAAAAGGTAGGAATTGTACGGCGCGGATCTGGTGTTGTCAGGTCCAATGCTCGCTAGCGGATAGAATAGATCAATTTCGGCGCGAACGCAGAGCGGAGGTCGTGCTGCGCACAAAAGGTGCTTCGAGGAGGCCGGTGGGAGGCGGTCCTGGACTCACACTCTGCTGGGCCACGCCACCTGGCAATTCTTTTCATCCCCAATTATTCTTCGCCTATCGTTTCGTTACGAAACAGGGCTCGATCTGCCACGACGCTTCTCCGATTATCTTCAAACCCTAGGCCTGTCCCTCCTCAACGCACCCGCAGTCTTGCAAATCAGATCGGAAACTATCCTTGGATCTGGTTCCCCCACGGTTAGGAAACGTGCAAATCCGGTTATCACTTTCCACTTCCAGTGCTACTCAAATTAAAAACGTCCGCTATATTCTACTTGGGCCTAAACTTCTGTAACTCGAGCGCTAAGAAGGCCCTCCTTCATACACATCCAGCTGTGCTCTAACACGCTCGACGGTCGTCTGGACGCGAACTACGTGCGTCCTCTTTTTTCCATCCTCTCTTGTTCACCACTCCTCCTCTAAAAGCAGCTATCAATATAGTGTACGAGCAGCACCAGCTAAGTAACAGGGGCCTTCTCTCATCTCATAGACAGGCGGAGGGAGCAGTTAAGCAAGCCATTGCCACCTCCCATCTTACACGCCACCATGCGAAGGTCTGCACAAGCATGTGTGGGGAGCATCACCCATCTCCTTATGTCCCTCCTCACTAACCTAACCACTGCCAGCCTGGCATCATCCTCCTGTAGAGAGGCAGGCCTTCGTATCATTTCACCTAACACCATCGACACACATGCGAATGGACTTCGCCATGGCTGATTTTGGGGAGGCAAAGTATCGGTGGACGTTTGCAGGGTGACCTGTACTCAACCCCACCTCAGATTTAGAAAATCTGCCAGCTGCCAGGATGCGATCAAGTGCTTTCCCGAGGGAACTTGCCAGTACGCTGCAACCATACGCGGTGGAGCACCCTGTGTAACTGGGCTGGTTGGGCGGCGCGTGTGAGTGTGTGGTTGGTTTGAGGTGGGGTGTCGCTCTGCTTGGGTGGGTGTGTGTGAGTGGGTTTGGGTGCGTGGTGGCAGGTGTGGGAGGGTAGGTGGGCGTGTGGGGGGTGTTCAAGTGCTTTCCGATTGACTGCCAGCTATGCATGCCAACCATACGCCGGTGTACCCTTGTAACTGGGCTGGTTGGGCAGGTGTGAGTTGGTTTGGTTGGTGGGTGTGAGTGTGTTTGGGTGGGTGATGTGTGCAGTGGGGTTGGGTACGTGCGTGCAGGTTGGGAGGGTAGGTGAGGTGTGGGGTGTTCAACTCTTTCCCCCGAGGTGACTCCAGTATGCATGCCAACCTAACGCGGTGAGTACGCCTGTGTAACTGGTGCTGTTGGCAAGGTGGACTGTGTTTGCGTGGGTCGGGTGTGAGTTGTTGTTTGGTACTGGGCAGGTGTGAGGGTACAGGCAGTGGGGGGTGTTCAAGTGTTTACTACTATGCACAGAAGCATGCAACGTTTGTGTGACCCTCTGCACTGCGGTTGGTGGGATGTAAGCGTGTGGTGGGTGTGATGGCAGTGTGGGAGGAGTGCTGGGTGAGTAGTGGGGAGTCATTTCGTGTTGAAAGTGGTTGTCGGGACATCTCTCTTGACGGGGCGTGTTCTCAAGTGACTAGTTACTGAGGATAAGCGCAAGAGCATAGACCTATGCCACACTCACGCCTTGCTGTCTGTGGTGGTGTTACCCGGTACTCTTGTGAGTGGCTGTGGGGGACGCACCACACCGTTCGTTAGATATTCAGCACTTGAGAATGTGGCGGTGCTACTTGTCTTTGCAGTTGCTGCTGTGGTGCGCAGGTGTGGAGGGTGCGTTCTGTTCTTGGAGTGTTGTGGTTCAGTTGCGGGTGCTGCATGCAGTGTGGAGGTGTCTTTCTAATGGATATTAACGCAAACGTGTGGGTGCGGTTTGCGTCGACCTATGTGCAGACAGGTGTGGAGTGCTCTTGTTCTTGCAGTGACCAGCTTAAAGGTTTGGCGTGAAGGTTTTGCCTGACAGGTGGTTGGTGCGGACAGGGAGTTGGCACTTAGACTTTCCATTTCTCTGTGCAGCGTAGTAGTTATGATATGTGATTTAGTGAAGGGCAGAACTCAGTGTATTTATGCCATGTTGGATTGGGCTTTTTGTTCTGTCAGGTTAGGTGGAAGTTGATTCAAACATTTCTGGATGGGACGAGTTGTGCAGATCCAGGTAGTCAATGTGCTGTAACAATAATGTCATTGGTGTCGCCCGCGCGCCACGTGGTGCACTTGTCCATTGGCAGGTGTGGCCTAACTAGTTGGCGGTAGTATGGGTGGCAGGGGCAGGTGGAGTTGCTTTTTGTCTGCAGATTGGGTGGTGCAGGCAGTGTGTGGGTTTGGTGTGGGTGCAGTACAGGTGTGGGAGGTGCTTTTTGTCTTGGCAGGTGTCGGTGGGTGCGGCAGGTGTGGGTCAAGGTCTGGTGCAGGACAAGTGTTGGGAGATTCCTACTTGTATTGGCCTTGTGGGTGTCGTGCGGGCAGGTGCGGTGGGTCGGGCAGTGTGGTAGTTTGGTGGCCTTTGCAGACACCCGTGTGGAGGGTGCTTTTCTTGTCTGGCACCCGGTGTGCAGGTGGGTTAAGTGATCTGATCAAATCGAGCGAGTGTGTGGGTGGTGTGCTTACACACACACTTTACTTCCTTTGCAAGGTGTGGGTGGGTTTTGGGCAGGTGTGGGAGGGTGCTTTTGTCTGGTCATGGTGTGGTGTGGTTTGGGTGGGTGCAGGCAGGTGTGGGGAGAGGCTTTTCCGTTTTCTGGTGCAGGTGTGTTGTGGGTGCAGGTGGGTGCGTGCAGGTTTGTGAGTTGGGGAATACTTTGTCTCGGCAGGTGTGGGGGTGGGTTTTTTGGGCAGGTTTTGGGGAGGGTGCTACTTGTGGTGGCAGGTGTGAGTGGGTGGCCAACTGTCTCGTGTGTGCATTTGTTGGTGGTTCCCTTGGGTTTGTGTGGGTGGCGGGCGAGGTGTGCTGAAGGGTGCAACGTGTCTTGCCAGGTGCGTGGGGTTTGTGTGGGTGCGGGACAGGTGGGTGAGTGGTTCCAACGGTTCCTTGGTGTGTGCATGTTTGGTGTGTGGGGACTGGGGGATGGCATGAAACCATGTTTTTGTCATCTTGGCGTGTTAGGTGGGGATATGCTGCGGAGATGATCAGTTATTTTTCTGCATCCTCCGTTAGTAGTGATCAGTGCATTCAGGCGTATGTGTAGTTGTATGTGCTGAATGGAAGTGGAGAGGGTGGGGCGAGTGAGGTAAAAGGTGATAAGTGTTGTTCTGCCCATCCTCCCTAGACATGATGTGATCAAGTGCATTCAGGTGTATGTGTAATTTAATGTGTTGACTCTAAGTGGGTGGAGAGTGGGGGGGAGGAGGTGAAGGTGATTAAGTGTTGTCTGCCATCCTCCCTAGCATGAGTTAGATCAGTGCATTCAGTGTATGTGTAATTGTATGGTTGCTGACTGTAAGTGAAGTAGGGTGGGGAATGCTTCAGAGATTAGGCATGTTGTTGCCATCCTACCCCTAAAGTGGGTGTAGGTCGGGTAAGAATGAGCGGATGATAAGTTTTTCTAACTCCAAACCTCCGCCTATACGTTATAGTGGCGATGCAATGTGCCTTTCTCTTGGCAAGTGCATTCGTGTATGTGTATTGGGAATGTGTTGGAATGGACGTGGGAGTGGGATGGGAGCGAGAAATGGAAGTGGGTGGAGGGTGGGGGGATTAGTAGTTTGGTGTTGATTTCTGCCTTCTTCTCCCCCTTCATGTGAGTGATGATCAAAGTGCCCTCACCTTGGCTAGTGCATTCCAGGTGTATGGGTAATTGAAATGTGGTTTAAATAGGAGTGGAAATGGAAGTTGAATATGGAAGATAGAGTGGAAATGGCAATAAAGAAATGGGAAGTGGGTGGGGAATGTGAGAGTGGGAGAGGAGTGGGATTGTGAGAGGAAGTGTAAAT